>PVJN01034999.1:0-22385 GCA_004026805.1 Lasiurus borealis | reverse complement strand
ATTACAGTTATGAAGTAGCAACGAAAATAATTTTAAGATTGGGGGTCACCACATGAGGAACTGTATTAAAAGGTCACAGCATTAAAAAAGGTTGAGAACCACTGATAAGGCATGAGGCATGGAGATGTATTTTGAAGGAAAAAAGAAAGTGAGTTATAAAGCTGGTTATTTCTGAATGGGTAAGAAGATTTGTGAAAGTAGTAGAAAGATTTGTGGAAGTTATGGAACGATTGTGAAGAGAAATCTTAAAAGGAAATTATAGGTAATCTGAATAATAAATTTAATTAGATAAATGAATTTAAAGTAAGCTAATGCAGAATTTGTTTAGTCTTTTCTAGTCTGTTAAAAGGAAAAAAGTCTTTCCTGTTTTTGCCCAGGAAGCAAAAGTTCTATAAATTATTGAAATGGCTATATAGTATTATGTTATATTAATCAGGTATTTTATTCCGTAAAAGGGCTATCTTCTTAATTGTGGGTACTGAAGTGTTGCTAACCTATATTTGTACTTAATACCCTTTTGTCACTTTGAATGAATAATACTGTTGTGTAATAATAATGATGATATATAATCTTTTGGTCAAATAAGCTTGGTAACCTTTCAGGGTTTGAATTTTAAGAAACTTTTCTTAATCTAGATTTGGCTTTAGGTCAATCCAGTCAGCCCTGGAATGCCTCAAGGATTTGTTTTTTCTCTTCATGAAGGAAAATATTTTGCTTAAGATACATGGGAAGCTTTGTCAAATAAATAATAACTACATATATGTATATATGCATATTATTAAAATAGATATAAAAATCTCCAGGAGTGTATATAGTTTATAGATTTATAGAATTACTGGCAGGAAAAATCAGGAGACACAAAAATTGATTATGAGATTGGATGAACAAAAAAGTATAGTTTTTGTAAGTTTTGTTGAAAGTATTACTGATTTTTAATTTTTGTTTTTCAGACATAAGGAAACTTGTTTCTATTAAAGCAATTTGGTAAATTGTCTATTTTTCTTCCTATCTTAACCTTCCAGAATTTGGCAATTCTTAATAAGTGAGTCATGGCAATACATTTCTTTGCATTAGTTCATTTCCAATTTGGTTATATTAATCAAGACTTTGATTGCAATGTCATGTATGAGAGAGAGACTTGCCTGGACTCTGGATGCCACCAGAAAGCTTTAAGGAATGAAAACTGACTTTGAAGCCAGTGCCTTGGAGAAATAGCCTGGTACCTTGCTTGGTCACTTGGTTCATGGCAGTCTTTCCAAATGAGGAATGAGGATGCTTTCCTGAGAGATGTCAAGGAAAGAACCCCAGAACATTTTGGGAACCTCAAGAATAAGGAATTCACCCAAGTCTACAAGTATTGCAGAAAAACCTGATGGCAGCTAAATGGCTCGGGTTCTTTTCCCTCAGGGGCTAATTAAAGCATAAACGTGAAATTCCAGCAAAGCAGATTTGAAAAAGAAAAAAAATATATATGATCAATTGCTATTCTTGTGTTCATGCAAACAGGCCAGATTGAAACTAGACTTAATACAGTAAATAAATTGGTCCTAAATTGACACCTTAATAAAGGAGGATAATTTTTTTTTGGGGGGGGAATTGTGTTTCAGGAGATTCTGTAACACAAAGTCATGAATATTATACTCAAAGGTTTATTTTTCACCTATGAATTGCATTGGATTCTAAACTAGATATCTCTAGCTTTTACCCCAGTGATATAAAATTTTATAACACAATTTGTCTCCACCAGGTTACAAGCCATACTTGTACTCAGGGAATACCAGGTCTAGACACCATTGCCACCTCCTTCTATGCCCAGACCTCATCATCCCTCTGACAGAGAGCAAGGATCTCTTGGCTCTGAAAACATGTTGTCCCTCCTTAGCATGAAGCAGTTAAAGAAGAAGACAGAACCTGAATCCCTTTTCTCTGAAAGAATTCAGAGTCAAGATGCTTGAGGGAGAAATGTGGTAGGCAGTTAGACAGACTTGAGCAGAGCAAGGATGATGGGCCAACCAGAGGAGAAATGGGCAGGACCCTGAGACTTGCTTCTTACCACTTTAAATGCTCTGAAACTGGCAATTGAGGAACCCATGTAGAGTGAACCTTTACATCTGCCTGGTAGGAGTTGGGACACCTATTGCTAATAACTAGGGGCCCAGTACACAAAATTCATGCACTGGGGAGGGCCCCCCAGCCCAACCTGCCCCCTCTCACATACTGGGAGCCCTCAGGGGATGTCCTACTGATGGCTTAGGCCCGCTCCCTGTTGGAGCAGTCTGTCCTCCCTTTGCAGGAGGCGACCAGGATGATCAGGGGAAGGCACCAGCCCCATCACCCCGCTACTGCAGCCATCAAGGTATTTTCATCAACACAGACTCCAGTCCCTTCACCATGAAAAAATGACAACTTTCTTTAGGCATTTTCAAGATGTGCCTTTCAAAATATATGACATTTCTTTCTTTTTCTTTTTATCCTCACCTGAGGATATGTTTCCATTGATTTTTTTCCCTCTTCCCTCTGATGGCAGGCTCGGCCCCTTCCCAAGCCTACATCCTCTTCCCCAGGCTGTAAACTTCAGAAGCGGGCACCCCGCCTCCTCCCCCCCTCCGCCGCCTACCTTCTCCCCCTCTACAGTCCCTCCAATGGCAGGCTCAGTCCCTTCCCAAGCCTAAAGCCTCTGCAGAATGGCACCTCCGAGGGATGGCACCTCCACAGGTTGCTGAAGAGGTTCCTGGGACCCAGGTATGTATGCAAATTAACTGCCATCTTTATTGGGTTAATTTGCATACTCTGGCTGTGGGCATAGCGGAGATACAGTCAATTTACATGTTTCTCTATTATTAGGAAAGATTATTCCATTCATTTTGGAAAGTCAGTCACATGATAGGGCCTTATATGTTGGCGCCCACTGCTTGGGAAAAGGATGCCGTATGTTTTCTCTAAAGGTTACTGCAGTAGTAACCTGTAGTGAATGTTGGACTTTTACTACATGTGCTATTGTCTTTCAGGACAGATTGTTCTGATAATTTCACCCTCCCTTATAATAATGGACATACTAAGCTTCTGGCTGGGTTGTTTCTGATATGTGGGGTAACTGTTTATTCATACCGGAATATCGCTGCCAACAGCACCAGGGGGTCTTGTTCCCTAGAACGATTGACCATTTTTATGTTCCAGAAACATCACTGAGTCCGAACCAAAAGAAACCTTCTCACAGCTGTGGTACCAACTGTAATGATAATCTCCACCTGTGGAGCCCTACAAACCATAATGCTTTAACCATTTTTTTATGCTGGTAATGCTAGGCTCCTTTAATATAGAAGTGACCCAGCTGGCTTGTGGCATGGTAAAAGCCCTGAATGCCACTTCCAGGGCTATACAGGGGATAAATCAAGAGCTGAGTCATGTCAGGGAGGCATTTCTAGAAAACTGGACAGCAATAGATTATTTATTGATGTACATAGCCACAGTTGTGAGGAATTTAAAGGAATGTACTGTTTTAATCTTTCTGGCAATTCTTAATTGATAGAAAATAACACTGAATAAATTAGGAAAACCATCTCCTAAGATCCTGCATTCCTTGTCTTCTATCCCTGGAAACTGCTTTCAAGGCAGAAGCAAATGCAGTCCAGCAAGATGAGATTTTTTGTGTAAAACTAATCTCATAGATATGAGATGATAGAAGAAGGAGTGGGGGAATGTTAGGGGCAGAAATAGAATATTGAGGACCAGCTACAATTATAAGAAGTATTAATCATACTCATTTAACCATGATGATTCTGTTCTGATTAGAGAAAGCACATTCTAACCTGGCTGGGAGTTGTATGCCCTAGGACAATGGTCAGCAAACTGCGGCTCTCGAGCCGCAGTTTGCCGCTTTGTTGACTAATGAGTTTGCCAAACACTGGGATAGGGGCTTAATCACAAGGAACAACAATAGCCTGTAATTATTGGAATCGAGAGTCTAGTCAGTGGTCAGCAAACTCATTAGTCGTGGTGAGCCGCAGTTTGCTGACCACTGCCCTAGGACATGGGAGCTAACATTGGAATGCAGTCTGTCCTCCTGTCCTGAGAACTGCCTGTCACTATGGAAAAATTTACAACCTCATGTCTGAAACATTCTAGTCCTGGAGGCACCTGCTCTTTAAAATTCCCAACCCGATTGCCTGTAATCTGGTCCTGGGGTGCCCGGAGGTGCACCCTCTCCCCAAGCCCACCCACATCACTTGTAACCTGTAATGGTTATACTCTGCCTATTTTCCCATGCCTGTAATTCCTTCTTTGCCACAAAATCTTTGTCCTTCTACCCAGTATAAGCAGCTGGCTTATTGGGAGAGGCAACGTAGATTTTTGTGGATGACCTGCTGCTCTCCCATACTGCCCGTGTTATTGGAATAAATGCTCATGTATTATGGTTCAACCCTGTCTCTGCTTAATTAGCGGAAGTAGTGATAGGCAGCCCAGGCCCCTTGATTGTCCAGTTACCCTATTACATGTTCTCTTTATACATTAACTCCTTTAATCCTTACAACATTGATTAGCAAAAAAATCACCTTTCTTGGGAAACAGGCTTAGAGGAATTTAATAACTTGATTAAGTTTATGTGTAGGAAAATGGCAGAGCTGGCATTCAAACTCATTGGAGACACTGTTTCAAGGAAATACCTGGATAACTATGCACCTATAAGATTTGCTGCTGTCCATGGGTAATTTACAGCCTGCAGTAATATGGAACTTCTATTACTCTATTATAATTACTTATATATTCATTGCAAATATTGATGTAATGAATTTCTAGAGACTGTGCAAAAGAGAAACAACAAACTGAGACACAAAACAAGTTTCCACCCCTTATTTCCAAAGCTGTAGTTTAATCAGTTAAACATTGTCCTATATAGTAGAAAGCTGGCAGACTTTCCTTTGCAGCAGGCTATGTAAAAATGTTTATACTTTACAGCTTATTATCCCATGCCAATGACTGTGTTCTCAGTAAAGGAGAGTGAGAACATATGGCGGTGAAATTACTTACCTCCCCTTTGTTAGTTGTTTTCTGGCAACAGTGTAAGGATACTTTACACTTACAATGAATTTCTGTGTTTAATTTTATATCATTCAATTCGGAACTTTCAAAAGTAGGAATTTATTTTTTTTATCTCTCTTTGTAGATAGGCTAGAGCAATTTTAATTTAACAAAAACAAGCTGAAAACCAGAATTGTCAAGGAATTTAAATGGACTAGTACTGAATTATTAGGGTTTAATTTCATTTATGGCTTCAATTTTGCAAAACCTGTTTTTCTTTTTGACACATCTCCAGTGCTTAACAGGCAACTCGTTATTTTCAAATGTACCTTATGCAAATGTTGTTTTAGCGCTTTGGCTGCAAGTTAATCTTCCTCAGGATCAATTAGAGGTGTAGGCAAGGTTATTTGTACCTCTCTGTAATCTGTTGAATATACCCATCCATATTAAGTCTTTCCTTAGCATTTTTTAATTTTATGGGTTCCCTTCTTAGATTTATAAAGCCCCTAAAATCAGGTACCACATAAAATTTTGGGGGTTACATTCTCTCTGTGCCTGATACACTACTGCAAGTTTATACTCAGTAAATATGCCCCAGGATGTGGCCTTTGTTTTGACGGGACTCAGTAGCTCCTCTGTGAAGGACTAGCGAAGTCTGGCTTTTAGGTGCTGCACATTATAGGTGGGCCTTCAGTGAGGGAAGTTCCTAAGAGAAATAAGTAAAAACACAGGAACTGGTATTTAAAAGTCTACAGCCTTTTTCCTTCTAATTTTTCAGCTCTAAATAGGAGCTGTTAATATTGGAGATTGTGTGTAGGGGTAGGGGAGTGAGGGTAAGGGTTGCTTTCTATTGAATTTATACGTCCCTGAAGCTGAAAGGGAAAATTTTTTGTGTTTAAATATTTAAAACAACATCTATAAGTTTCCTATTTTACTATTTCTTTTATAATTAATTTAGAAGGTGGGGGCTTTTTAATACTCAATCAGTTTTTATTTATCACATACTGTGTTTTTTCCATAAATAGAAATGATCAGATATTGGGTATGCTTCAGTGGGAAGTATTATATTCCTGTAATTCATGTTTTCTGAGAAATAATGGATGATTAGAGAAAATAGGATTGTATATCAATATCAAGGCATTATTATTATTATTCTCACTGTTCAGGGAACTTTTGTTGTAAAAACTTGTATTTTATAAACACACTGGAGAATTTCTATTTTTTTCACTATAAACTTAAAAAAGGTTTATGTTGTAAACATTATTACAACAGCCTTAACGCCATCTCTAATTGTGTTAAAGTTTTAAAAAAAATGAGTATAAAGATTTACTCTGTTTTTAAATGAGTATAAAGATTTATATCTTTTGGGTAGAGGCCTGAGATGTGCAGAATCCCAGCCCCTCTGGGTAAGACAGGGTGCCTGGAATTGCTCTCTACTGACCTCTTCTGGCCTCTGTTAGATGTGTTGTTGAAGGGGATGACTGCTCTTGTGGAATGCCTCTGAAAGGGGGAAAGAAGAGGGAAATTAGCCAGTGCAGGCTTTGTGATTATAACCTCCCAGCCTCTTTACCACCTGAGACTCCTCTTGCTAATCTCTTACCCTCCTGTAAAAAAGAGTCTATTTACCAAACACACTTTACATGTGAAATAGTGATTATTTTACCTATTTTTTAAATTAGATACTAGAGGCCCAGTGCACAAATTTCAGGATTCATGCCCTGGTGCGGTCCCTTCTGTGTGGCCTGCAGGGATTGGGCCAGAACCAACAGTTCAATGCCACCTGCTGCTCCTGCCTTCTACTCCTGCTCATCCTGGCCCCGCTGTGCCTGCTGTGGGCTTGCACCCAGTCAGTCCCAATCGGGAGAGGCTCGTGCCGCCACAGTGGTGCTCACCAGCCATGAGCCCTGCATCTGGCACCATTGATCAGCTGAACAAGGCTCCTTCTGTGAAAGTGCACTAACCACCACGGGGTGGCTCCTTCGTGAGCATCTGCCCCCTGGCGGTCAGTACACATCATAGAAACTGGTCATTCAGGTATTTGTTCATTTAGGCTTTTAAATATATAGATGGTTGCTTAGGCTTTTATATGTATACACTAGAGGCCCGGTGCACGAAATTAGTGCACTAAAGGGGTTGTTCCTTGAGCCCAGCCTGCACCCTCTCCAATCTGAGACCCCTTGAGGGATGTCTGACTGCCTGTTTAGGCCTGATTCTACCTGGGCAGCCGGACATCCCTCACAATCTAGGACTGCTGGCTCCCAGCTGCTCAGCTGCCTGCCTTCCTGATTGCCCCTAACTGCTTCTGCCTGCCAGTCTGATCACCCTTTAACCACTCCCCAGCCAGCCTGATTGATGCCTAACTGCTTCCCTGCCAGCCTTTTTGCCCCTAACTGCCCTCCCCTGAAGGCTTGGTCACCCCTAACTGCCCTCCTCTGTGGGCCTGGTCACCCCTCACTGCCCTCCCCTGCAGGCCTGGGTCCCCCCCAGCTGCCCTTCCCTACAGGCCCTGTCACCCCCAACTTCCCTCCTCTGCTGGCCTGGTAACTCCTAACTGCCCTTCCCAGCAGGCTTGATCACCACCAAGTGCCCTCTCTTGCAGGCCTGGCCCCTGCCAACTGCCCTCCCTGCTGGCCATCTTGTGGTGGCCATCTTGTGCCCACATGGGGGCAGGATCTTGTGACCACATGGGGACAGCCATCTTTTGTGTTGGAGTGATGATCAATCTGCATATTACTCTTTTATTAGATAGGATAGAGGCCTGTTGCACAGGTGGTGGCCAGCTGGTTTGCACTGAAGGGTGTCTTGGATCAAGGTGGGTGTTCCCCTAGGGTGTGGGGTGGCCTGGGTAAGGGGCCTGTGATGGTTTGCAAGCTGGCCATGTCCCCCAGCAACCCAAGTGGAGGCCCTGATATCTGGGATTTATTTATCTTCTACAATTGAAACTTTGTAGCCTGGAGCAGAGCCAAGCCTTCTGCTTGCACAGCCATTGAAACTTTGTTGCCTTAAGCGCCTGCCAGCATTTGCGGAAAGCTTGACTTCCTCTATTGCTAGGGGCAACCCAAGCCTCTCTTCTGCTCTCTCTGTGGCCATTAGCCATTTTGATTGGGTTAATTTGCATACTCACTCTGATTGGCTGGTGGGTGTGACTTGTGAGTGTAGTGGAGGTATGATCAATTTGCATATTACTCTTTTATTAGATGGGATAGATACTTGTAACTGACAGTCTCAGCATCTGATGACCCAGAGATAACTGCTACTGTCACATCTTATTCATGAGTATCAAACTAGAGAAAATTGACATTTTTATTAACAGATGTGCCTTTATCCAGGGATGAATGAATGGTTTTCCTTAGACAATTTGGAAAGGAGAAAATAACTCACTTCTGTGAAGAATTCTTTATTTACTATGAAGAATCCAGACAGGGAGTCACGAATTAAAGCAGTATCATCTAGCAATAAGTAATTAAATATTTTTGCTATAGAAATGGCAACCATTATTAATGCAGGCCACTTTCAAACAGTAAAAAACTACCCCTCTGTTATTTTATAAATGATGAGTATTATATCAGCAGCTTTTATTTTTACCCATGGAATAGGATTTGGAGATGTAATCCAAAGCTCTGATGGTTTCCAAGACAGAGTTCCTTTCTTTCCTAGAACTTGAAGGTCAGGCAAGGTTTTATAACTTCAGAAAATGCATAATCATCAAACCTAAAACTCAATTTTACATTTTAGAATAAAATAGTAGTTTCATCACACAAAGAAAAAGGCTGTATACCCAGGTGCTCCTTTAAAGTCCGTAATTCAGACTATTAGCTAATGGGTCTTCCCCCCCCCCCCACCTGTCCCCTTTCTTTGTGTGCCTTTCTCAATTTATTATACTTTATCTCTTATTTCATGTTTTCTCCACATCTACTAGTTGTGCATCTAGGAATACCTACAACATCTTAAATTCTCTAGAATAAGGTAAAGAAGAGAGAAGATGAATAAATCCATCCTTAGAGTGGTGAGAAGAAAAGACACCCAGACAAAATAGCCACCCTGCCCGGGCCTCTGGATGCCCCTCTGAGGTGGACCACTGACACTCTTCCCCAGGGTCATTCTTGTTCTGGTCCTTGAAATTTATAACTACTCATGGTAATGAAATGAATTTACAGCAATAAATGGCCAGTATGAAGCCCCATCCTTCTTTTTTATTTTCTGCAGTTCATCGGAGGACTTATTGTTTTGTTATGATTATTGTCTCGTGATGTTCTGCACCTTTACCGACTTCTGATGTTCTTTAGCTGGCACTTTTCCTGGAAGAAAAAAATTGAACCCAGCAAAATTTCAAGTCAGGAATGATGCTGCAAACATTTACTCAAAGCTTTACTAGTATGTGTATAATATGTACATAGTTGTAGATGGAGTTTTTTAAATCTTTGGAATCTATAGTTATTTATTTAATAAGTGAAAATCATAGAAAGTCAAATACTGCTGAATTAAAACACTGGAAATGGTGGTCATATAAAAAACTAAATCAGTGTAGATATATAGGACCTAGATTAGAAATATCACAATATTCACAAAGAGAAGAAATCTGTTATAATCTGGAAGAAACGCAGTTTTACTATCACAACGCCACAGTCCACTCAAGAATCTATTCTATCATAAATTATAGCTGTACTAGAGGCCCAGTGCATGAATTCATGCACCAGTGGGATTGGGCTGAAACCTGCTCTCCAGAATTGGAGTGGTCCCGTGTTGTGAGAGGACACTGGTTAGGCCGAGGGACCCACTGGTGCATGATTGGAGCCAGGATGGACCGCGGGAGGGCACCAGGGCATGTCCATCCTGTCTCACTCAGTCCAGATCATCCAGACCCCAGCAGCAATCTAACCTACTGGTCAGAGTTCTCTGCCTCCTGGTAGTCAGTGCACATTATAGCAAGTGATTGAACGGCCTTAGCATATCATTAGCATATTATGCTTTGATTGGTTGAATGGACAACCAGACACTTAGCATATTAGGCTTTTATTATATAGGATATACTTCTGTAATAGGACATAATGACATTTTTAGAAAATGTTTTTATTTTAGAGAGAGGAAGGGGGAGGGGGAGAGAAAGAGACAAACATTGATGTGAGAGAGAAACTTCATTTGGTTGCACCTGATGGAGGACATGAACCCACAATCTGGGCATGTGCCCTGACTGGGAAATCAAACCAGCAATTCTTTGGTGCACAGGATGATGCCCAGCCAACTGAACCACACCAGGTAGGGCCATAATAACATTTCATTGTTTTTAAAAAAAGATTTTGTGTAGGTAAAATTAAATTGATCTATTTTTAATCCTTTCAAAGTTTGTTTATTATATCTGTTTTGAGAGTAGACACACATATGTTAGATCTATAACTATCTCACACTTTCATCATGTTTAAGGGGAAAGAGAAAAGGATAATTACTATATTTGCAAGGATAAAGATCAAGTAGAATAGCCAATGAAATTCAAAATTTGACCACGACATGTTTTTCAGTCAGAATTACAGTGAATATTAAATGGAATTTTCTCATAAAGTCCATCATTCCAAATTCAGTATATTTTCTCCTAGCTTGGGATCAGATATTAAAAGATATGCCCTTGCCCGGCTAGTGTGGCTCGGTTTGTTGAGCATTGTCCCATGCACCATGAGGTCACTGGTTCAATTCCCTGTCAGATTGTGGACATGCAGGAGGCAGCCAATTGATGTTTCTATCTCTCCCTCTCCCTTCCTCTCTCTCTCTATAAAATCAATAAAAACATTGAAAAAAATATGCCTTAAAATTGTATATTCTGATTATCTGAGGTAAATGGTTTCACTTCAGCCCACTGGCTCCTCACATCTCCCATTCTCAGTGTATTTCTTCCCACAGTCCTCTGCTAGGTAGGAGAATTGCCCTCTTGGTCCCCCCTTTAAGTGTTACTTCCTTTGGGACTCCTCCTATTCCATCAAGATTTGGGGTAGGTCTCCTTCCTCTGGGCTCCCTTGACACCCTGTGTTTACTTCTATGATAGCAATTATTACCAGCACTGAAAAGGTTTGGTTTCTTGTCTAGATCCCTCACTGATCTGGCCTTGAGCTTCTCGAGGGCAGAGCCATGCTTTTCTTCCTTTTTTTGATGCATTCTCAGAGGCTACCACAGGATTCAGACATGTGGCAGCCTCTCAATAAATGTTCCTTAATTGAAAACAAGGGTTCTTTGAATATTCACAGTTGCAGTCTGTTAATAATAAAATATGGGGAAAGCATATTTGAAATATTATCTTTTATGAATTTTAACATTTTATTAACAACTGACTTTACACATCTCTTCAAAAGATCTCTTTGCTACAACTGTTTACCCTGTCAGTAATTCAGATGCTATTAATCAGTTATGTGATGCTTTGACAGAATCCATTAAGCAGCTGTTATTTAGCAGTATCTATTTAATTTTTGTTACTTACTGTAAAGTCTGCCTTCTTGACCAGATCTTTCTAGTTATGATAGTTATATCCAAAATTTCGATTTAATAAATATCAATAAATGTGGGCTTGCCATAAAGATGAGAAACTAGATTGTCTCTTTTTATAAAAATAGATATTTATAGCAATAAGTAAATTTATAATCATATTGGGCAAAAATAAGTTGATGTGAACCAGGCATTTCAAAGTATAATTTGACACTTCATCAACTTTAATTTTTTTACTTTTGTCAGTTGATGTCATAACCTTAGTGTTATTTTAAAGTAGTTTTTAGGGGTATTTAATTAAGTAATGTGGTGTTTGCTTATTTCAAACAGTCTGTCCTTTGTTCCTGTCAAAACCATGCTAGCAGGGCATTGCTTTTTTTTTCCCTTTTGTTAATATTCTGTGTTAGGTAATGGTTTTGCAAATAATAGATTCCAAGGACCTTTGATCCACCATTACTGTAAAATAAAATGCAACTTAATTTTTTTCTGGACATAATGATTTTAACCTTGTGTACTAATCTGACTGTGCTTGTGGGGGCAGATCCTTAAATGAGACGCAAATGAAGGAAAAATTGCTAATGCTGCCACTGTATATCTAATGAGCACTGTGTAATAAACCATAACCTCTTCGACATTTCTCTGGAAAGCGGCATGATTATTTTGGATGGCTAGCCCTTTGTGGATGGCTCATTACTGTCTGGCATAATATGTATTGATAGAGACTGTAATTGTCAACTTCTATTTGACATGCTGCCTCTAATAAATATGACTTGCAGCACTGGAATAAAAAAAAAATGGTTCTATGAGAAACTCTAATTAAAGGAAAAATATATTTTTTAGGTTTAAAAAATAGTATGTATGTATATAAAATGTCTCTATAGAGGATTGCCTGCTCTCCCTGCTCTCCTTTGCAGCTTCTTAGAGTATTTGAAACTTCCCCTGAGGATTGGTGCTCTTTTATCAGTATAGGGCCAACATATGACAAGACCTGTGTGTATATGTATGTGACAGAGAAAAAGAGACAGACAGATATGTTTTCCTCCATACTGTAAAAGGGCATCTCTGTTGGCAATGAAGTGACAACATGAAAAACTCCTTTGTTTGTATAAGATCATAAAACTTATCCTAGCTGGTTTGGCTCAGTGGAGAGAGTGTCAGCTTTCGGACTGAAGGGTTCCAGCCTCGATTCCTATGAAGGGCACATACCCGGGTTGCGGGCTTGATCCCCATAGGAGATGTGCAGGAGGCAGCCAATCAATGATTCTCTCTCATCATTGATGTTTCTATCTCTCTTTCCTCTCCTTTTCTCTCTGAAATCAACAAAGATGTATTTTTGAAAGAAAGAAAATGAGTTTTTTACCAATGAGTTTTTTAGCAATTCAATCATTTTATTCTCCTTAGTTTATCCAAGTCATTTGGGGCCCTGACTAGAAGATGAAGGGTGCCTCTGGACTTCTCTCCTCCTTTCTTGTATTGTTTTCCTTTCTTTTCTTTTCAGGCCCTGTCTGAGAGGAGACACCCAAGCCTTTGTCCTAAACCTGTGCTCCACCCATAATCCTGTTTCTGTCTGCTGGCTGCAGCCATTCTCAAGCATTCCCGGGTAGCTGTGGACTGTTCACTGTCTGGGGGGGCAGTGACTCCTGATGGGACCAGCAGCAGCAAGCTGACTGGAGAGCCTCCCCCATCACCCCTCCCCCAGCACTGCTGTGGCAGCCACACATGGGCCGATGGGGGCCGGCAGCCCGTCTCGCTCTCAGTGGTGTTAAGTGCTCCTCCCGAGGAAAACACAGCACCCTGTTTCCTCTTTTCATCATTCCCCCCAAATCCTCATGATCATAACAGCAGTTACAGATTGTGGCTTCATTTTACACCCACTATCTGCTGTATGGTTTTCTTAGTAAATCTCTTTTTGTTGAAAGTATTATATAGTTGTTAAATCTTTTTATATCATTGTACTGTATCCCCAACTGAACTATAAGCCCTCAGGGCACAGACCATCTTAAACTACTTCAATGGAAAGAATATATAAACATCACACTTTGACAGGTACTCATCAAGAGAACAAAAATACTTCCTTTATACTTTATATTTTTAGGATCTGACATGGTAGTTATTCTGTTAATTTTATTACTAATAATGATAATTAGATAATTCAATTGTTTAAATTTTCACCTGTTCTGAGTTATAAAAAAATCAAAATATGTAATTTTTAAAGTGTCACCCCCCCATAATTTAATTTAGGAGTAGGCTATTTCATGTGGTTGTGAAATATACATTAAGGTGAACATAATTTTACCTTGTTGTGATAGGACTATTGTAATCTGAACCTAGTGAGTTTATTAAATGACTCTTTTCTTATTAAATTTCTTCTGATCTTTGACTTCCAAAATGGCTTATAAACCATTTGGTATCATCAACTATCAGAAAGGTTTATGTGTGTTTTTATTGTCAACCCTATTTTTCCTCTTTTTGTCCTCTTCCATCCAACCCCTGCCCTAGCCCAGGCCTTCTCCATCCTATTGTCTGTGTCCATGGGCTATGCATATATGCATATATGATTTATGGTTAATCTCTTCTTCAGAAAGATTTTTAAATAGGGGGAGTTGGTTTATACTCAAATATTTCAGCTTTATCTTATTTCTTACCAGACTTCTTACTTTTAAAGTTTATTTACAAATACATTCATTTGTAAAGAGAAGAGCTATCAATATTTTTAAAATAATTACTATAGATTTTAATTGATTAGACTTGATTAGGAGAATGTCTAAGAATGCAGAGTGGTGAAAGGAAGCCATAATGTGAACATAGAATTAACTAAGTTGGTACATAGGGAAGACAGTAATAGAAGCAAAGTGCCTAAATGATCAGATGTGGAAAGACATTGTTCAGTTTGGTCAGAAGAAGTAAGGCAGCCACACTCTAATGCCTGTTTACCAAAAAAAAAAAAAAAAAAAAAAAGTCTATGGAGTACAGGTGTCTTTCTATAAGTTGAAAGTATATTCAGTGAGCTTCAAATTCTTTGTTTAATTCTTTAAATCCAGACTTTTTAAGATGTTTCCTGTTATTTCAGCTGAAAGAATGAGTGAAATGTTTACTAACTGGAATGTGTAGTTTTATTACTTTTCAAAGTAAAAGTATTTTCTGAGGTGAATGGGGGCATTTTCAGATGTCTGTTTCTGTCATTGTTGTGTTTTTTTTCCTGTGGGTCTTTAAGCTCCTTGAGAGCAGGACTCTGATTTGCTAACGTGTAAAAGTGGCAGCAAAGCCTAGTGCCTGGCAGGAGCTCACAAGTACAGGATATGACAGAACCATGTGTACATTTGGCCATCATTTTAAGTACATTTTATTAGTTAAAATTGTATGTTCTTAATATGTGTATATAATAGCTAATAAATATGGAATATGCAAATTGACCATCACTCCATGACAAAGATGGCAGCACCCACAGCCAATAAGGAGGAAATATGCAAATTGATGCAACAAAGATGGCAGTGACTGGGCTGGGACTCAGGCATTTCGCCCCACCCTGACTGCTCCAGGCCTCTGGCAGCACGCACATGCAGGCACAGAGCAGCCAGGGGCAGGGCAGGATGCCTGCTATGGGGGAGATGCAGGGGGTGTAGGGAGCTAAAGGAGGGCAGCAGGGCCGGAGTGAAGGCAGAAGGTGACTCTGGCCAGAGTGAAGCAGAAGACAGCACCAGAGTGAAGACCCAGGTCCTGGGTGCTGGAGGGAAGCCAGTGCCAGCAGCTAAGGGAAGGAAGGCCTATTCTTGCATGAAACTTCATGCATCGGGCCTCTAGTATTTTAATAAGCCATGTTACCAGAAAGAGGAATGGGCACTGTGGATCCAGAAGGTGAGGATGGAAGTCATGGTTAGATACCGAAAAAGAGAAAGATAACGAGGAGCAGGAGAAGGTGCAACCAAAAGTAATGTATCGATTGGCTGGTGTAGCTCATTGGTTGAACTTTGACTCATGAATCAGGAGATGGCTGGTTCAATTCCCAGTCAGGGCACATTGACTGAATTTCAGGCTCAATCCCCAGTAGGGAGCACGCAGGGGGCAGCCAGTCAGTAAGGTTCATCTCTCATTGATATTCCTATCTTGTGAGAACCTCTTTCCACGTCCCGCGTGGCTCAAGGTTCCCGGTTCAGGGTTTGGGTTCTGAAGGAGGCCGCACACAAACGAAATGAGAGACTAGAAAATATTAATTTGGCGATATTGGGAGGCCAGGCAGGAACCTTCCTCTAGTGGAAAGGACTGCCACTTGCTCTGGTCTTTTTCTCCCTTTTATTAAGGCTTTGGGACACACCCCTAGCCTTTAGGCAGGAAATAACAAAACAGAAATTAACTTGAAACAAACAGATAGAGGTTGCTTCAACCAACAATGTTTTACCTAAACAGTGAGTGATTAGCTCTGACCTTTCAGAGCAATTAAGGTTGACCAGCCTTCTGGCCTCCTGTTTTCATCCATTTAGTGAGAACAATATTTGGTTTCCAACACTATCTCTCTATTCTTCTCCCTTCCTCTGTCTCTAAAAATCAATTTTACAAAATATACAAAAGTAATGTGGTCTTGGAGGTCTCTGTAAATTAATAAGATCTTTATGCTTATAACTATTTGGGGCTTGCAACCAAAATATGCAAACTTAGAATATTTTTTATAAATTAACACATTTTCTGAGGTGAACAGAGGCCATTTTCAGATATCTCTATGCTTTTATGTAGAAAGAGACAGATTTCACAAATTGAATTACAAAATTCATCTCTATCATTATCTTTGATTATTTTAGTACCTTGTAATTAATGTGAATTGATTTGTAAGATTACATGTCAAATACTAGTTCAATTTTTTTTTTTAAGTTCTATATAATGAGACTGACAAATCTCAACAGGGAAAGGAGGTAGGAGGAGATTAACCAAAGAATTTATATGTATATATGCATAATCCCTGGACACAGACAATAGTGCGGTGAAGGCCTGGGGAGAGGAGGCAGAAATAGGATGGAGGAGGTTAATGGGGGGAGAAAGAAGGATATCTGTAATACTTTCAATAATAAAGATGACTTTTTTTAAAGTTCTGTATAATAAAATATCAGCATGACATATGCCTATCTGAAGGACCTCTAATCCTGTCTAATAAAAGAGTAATATGCAAGTTGACCATACCTCTGCTACACCCACAAGTCACACCCACCAGCCACACCTACAAGCCAATGAGAGCGAGTATGCAAATTAACCCAACCAAGATGGCTGAGGCCACAGAGAGAGCAAGAAGGAGGCTTGGGTTGCTCCTGGCGATGGAGGAAGCCAAGCTTTCTGCACAGCCTGGCCAGCAGGCCTCCACTTAAGGAAACAAAGTTTCAATGGCTGCTGCCACTGAGCGAGGCTTGGGTTGCCCCTGGCAATGGAGGAAGCCAAGCTTTTTGTACACCCTGGCCGGCAGGCCTCTGCTAAAGGCAACAAAGTTTCAGTGGCTGTGCGAGCAGAAGGCTTGGCTCTGCTCCAGGCTACAAAGTTTCAATTGTAGAAGATAAATAAGTCCCAAATACCAGGTCCTCCCCTTGGGTTGCCATTGGGCATGGCCAGCCTACAAACCACAGGCCCCTCACCCAGGCCACTCCATGCCCCAAGGGAACACTTATCCTGATCCAGGACACCCTTCAGGACAAACCAGCTGGCCCCCACTCATGCAGCAGGCCTTTATCCTATCTAATAAAAGAGTAATATGCAGATTGACCATCACTCCAACACACAAGATGACTGCCCCCCATGTGGACACAAGATGGCTACCACAAGATAGCCAGCAGGGAAGGGCAGTTGGCAGGGACCAGGCCTGCAAGGGAGGGCAATTGGGGGTGATCAAGCCTGCAGGGGAAGGCAGTTAGGGATGACCAGGCTGGCAGAGGAGGGAAGTTGGGGGTGACCGGGCTTGCAGGGAAAGGCATTTGGGGGACCCAGGCCTAGAGAGGCGGGCAGTTAGGGGTGACCAGGCCTGCATGGGGAGGTTAGTTAGGGGCAAACAAGCTGGCAAGGGAGCAGTTAGACATCAGTCAAGCTGGCAGGGGAGTGGTTAGCGGGTAATCAGGCTGGCAGGCAGAAGTGGTTGGGAAATCAGGAAGGCAGGCAAGTGAGCAGTTGGGAGCCAGCAGTCCTGGATTGTGAGAGGGATGTCCGACTGCCTGTTTAGGCCCTACCTGGATCGGGCCTAAACGGGCAGTCAGACATCCCTCAAGGGGTCCCAGATTGGAGAGGGAGCAGGCTGGGCTGAAGGGCACACACACGTCCCTCCCTCTCCCCCCTGTGCACAAATTTCATATACTGGGCCTCTAGTAATTTATAATTTCTGAAAGATATGCATTGCAACATACCAAAAAAAAAAAAAAATGACTATTCTCTCTCCCTGTTTTTTTTTTTTAATTCTTCATTGTTTAAAGTATTATGTATGTTTCCTTTTTCCCCCATTGACCTCTCTCCATCCACTCTCACTCTGCAGCACATGCCCTTACCCTCCTGTCTGTGTCTATTGGTTATGTTCATATGCAAGCTTACATGTCCCTGGTTTTATTTGGTCATTTTTTGAGAAGCTTCCATTTAGAAAATTTACACTAAACTTTTTTGTCTGCTTCTTGGGGCATCATAATATATAGAAAAGATTAATAGGTGAAGATTATGATGGGGCAGAAATAGGATATTGGGGACCAACTATAATTGTAAGAATTATTAATCATGATTAAAGAAGGCACAGTCTAACCTGGCTGGGAGTTATGCAGAGGATCTGAGAGCTCACCTGGAATGTGGTCCATCCTCCCCACCTGGGAGCTGCCTATTATCATGGAAAGATGAACAGCCTTGTTGCAGAAACCATAGTCACTAGCTCTCTGCCTATTGCCAGCCCTTTGAAGACCTCCAGCCTTTGCATACCCACAGGCCTTTGCGTATCTCCAGCCTGCATTATTTGTAAATTGTCTGTTGGCATACCCTTTTGCCTACTTCCCATGTCATCTTTGTCCCTCTACCCAATAGAGGCAGCTGGCTTATGGTGTAGTGCAGATTATTGTGGATGACCTGCTGCTCTCCTGTACTGCCGAACTATTGGAATAAACACTCATATATAATTCAACCCTGTCTCTGCTGAATTGGTTCAAGTAGTGACTGGCAGCACAGACCCATTGATTGTCCAGTTACAGTTATACTTGTAGCTATCTATATAGATAACTACCTGTATGACCTTGAATAAAGTACTTAAAATCTCTGAACTTTAATTTCTATGTCTGAAACTGGAAGAGCAGGATTGCGTGATGACCATCCAAGGACCTCGTTATTTTTCTGCTCTGAAAAAAGAGTCCTAAATTTGGTGTCTAGCTTAGGAAGATCTAAGAATAATGTCAAACCTCTTCCCTACTACAAGTTGCTGGGACCATGTTTTCGTCTACTCTGCATTCCCAGTGCCCTGAGTAGTACTTGCCATGTAACAGGTAGTTAGTTAATAGAGGATTCTTGGATGTATAAACAAAACGAGATCTGCTTTGTAAAAAAGAAACAAAAGAATACCTTCGTTATCTATCCACCCCTCTAAGCAATTGGTGTAATTGGGGGAAGGCCTTGTCTGCTCCCTAGCAAATAGTTGGTATTCCATAAATCTTTATAGCTTGCTAAATAAAATTTATTTCCTCCTTTCAAAAATTCTGTGAAATACCTGTTAATTACCCCATTTTCAGTAAAGCGGAAACCAAAACAATGGGGGGGCAGGTAGCTTTTAAGGTTCTGCAGATCTTAGGAAATGAAGCTAGGAATTAAAACCAGAGCTTTCTCACAACAAAACTCACTGTTGAAATAAACTGAGCTTTCCCTAAAACTAAGTGACTCATGATTATCCCCAAAGGTTCTGATGTGGGAAGGCAAGATACCTAAGGTGGATGATCACGTGCTGTAAGGAGATAGGGATTCAGAAATTAAGTTTACCGCCTTTCTAGAATTATACTTGGTTGAACCATTGAGATTACTTGAAACATTTAGTAGTTTTCTTTTCGATAAGGTAAGGTATCAATACCAAAAAAAAAAAAAAAAAAAATGTTTTTCTTAGCTCCTAAAACACGTTTACTGACTGTAGAAGAAAAAGCATTGGGTAGGAGTTAGGGCACCTGGATTTCATTTCTAATACTGGTATCTACAACCCATGGGCTCTTAAGTAATTCAGTAGACATTTTGGATCTGCTGGTTCCTCATCTCTACCATAGATGTATTTCTCTAGATCAGTTGATTTTTCAAATTCATACAAGAACTTCAAGGGCTGATCAGGAATAGGGGGTGGGAAGGGACTAGAGGGGCAGAAGAGGATTGCCCATCGCTAAGGGAGGCATCTGGAAGCCCACAGGACTCTGGTCTACACCACGTCCAGGGATGCCTGTGGTGGTGAAATGGGTAACTCTGTTTCCACAGGTTCAGGTCTTGCTGCTCTGTGGGCGACACATTTCTGATCTATCCTAACAGATAGTTGGGATGTAAAGTTTTATTTAAATAGAAAGGTGAATTAATTTAAAAGCAGTAATAGTTAACATTTATTGAGCACTTACTGTGTGGAGTTATATATACTCCATGAACTATATGTTTTATGAATTATATATAAAGTCACTTAACACCCACAACAGTGATCTATGTGCTGTTGTTTATCTCCATTTCACAGATGAACACACTGGGCACTGAGAGTGGTTGAGCAAATTGTTCAAGACCACACAGCTAATAAGTGGCAGAGCTGGAATGTGAATCTAGGCAGTCTGGCTCCAGAATCCGTACTCTTAACTTTCACTAAATAGTGGTTTCAGACCAGCAACAGTTCAAGCGTTTAATAGCTACATGTGGTTAATGCCCACCATCTGAGTGGCTTACCTATATATCCTATCTAATAAAGAGGGAATATGCTAATTGTCTCTCACACCATTGCAAAGATGGCGGCTCCCACAGCCAATAAGGAGGGAATGTGCTAATTGACTCTCACACCATCGCAAAGATGGCAGCTCCCACAGCCAATAAGGAGGGAATATGCTAATTGACTGTCCTGCCCTCAAAGATGGCAGCTCCCACAGCCAATAAGGAGGGAATATGCTAATTGACTACCATGTCCTCAAAGATGGTGGCACCCACAGCCACAAGATGGCAGCACCCAGTCCCCTCAGCCCAGCCTTGCCGCGAGCCTGTCTCTGGAGTCCCCCAGTCCCCTCTCCCCACAGCCACCCAGGGCCGGCCCAAGGTGCAAGCAAGCCTCGGGTGGTGGCTGCCCAGCCGCACAGGGCCGCCCAAGGCTCAGGTAACCAGGGCCGGCTGAGGCTTGTGCTGCTGGCAATGGCAGCTGCAGAGGTGTGATGGGCGTCGCCTTCTCCTGATCGCCAGGTCACCTCCCGCCCCTGAGGACTCCCAGATTATAATGGGGCAGGCCAGGCTGAGGGACCCCCCCCCCCACTCCAGTGCATAAATTTTTATGCACCGGGCCTCTAGTACTTATATATTGCTTTGATTTTTTTACAGTAAGTGTATGCTCTCATTTTACTCACATGATTTGTTTTTGTAAGTAGACCTTTTAATAGTTGTGATGCTTTCTTAAAAGTGACTTTTCATCTCACCTTTTCACCTTCCTATGCCCACTTTTCTATGAAAAAGAAAGTTGGATGGCACACTCGTTTCGCTTGAAATCAGTAGTCATGGATTTTCATCTCAGTGAACACACATTAAGTCCATATTGGAATTAAATAAAGTGATGCAGTTTGAAAGAATGAATGGAGATAGCTTTTAATAGAATTTAAATTGTGATTCACAGACTTTTTTATTACTTTGATGTGCGCATTACTCCTTTTCTCCCAAGGCTGTGGCAGCCTTTGGAACATTTCTGTTGTTTCTGTACTTGTAAACAAAAAGATCCACACTAAACAAATGTTAAACTTAACGGTTGCCTGGGGTATAAGGCGTGATTATAAAGTAATAAGATTTTTTGTGTGTAAATAAATAAATTATATATTTGCCTTTCAGAGTGATTTGCTTGAATGTTATATATAGATCTGCATCTGTCCTTTGAGATACTTTATAGTCATTTTTTAAAAAAAACAAGCATTACTTCCAGACACCTAACCTGTCATTTATATTTGGCTTTCAAGATCATAAATATTATGTGGACATTTTACGGTTTGCCATAGATTGTAATTTTTTTAATAAAAGTATATTAGCATTTCCATTTTATATTATTACTGTTTATAATAATTTTATTAAAAATTCCAAATACTTGAAGATTAAAATGAAAACCAAGACAACCTAAATAAGGAAGGGCTCTAAATAAACATAAGGTTTACTTTTTAGGGAGATGTACTAAAATTAGATTGCACTGATAGTTGCACAACTATAAGTATTAAAAATCATTGAGTTGTACACTTAAAATGGCTGAATCTTAGGATATGTAAATTATATTTCAATAAAGCTCTTTTTCTTAAAAAATTAGCTTTCAGGGGTGCTATTAAGAATTTTTATAACTGTGTCTGTAGTTTGAAATAATTTCATGCATAGTAACAAATGTATTTTCTAGAATCTGATTTTTAAAGAGGTATTTGGAAATGTCACTTGATTTTAAATCTTCCTTCCACTTAATGTTCAGATTGTTGTCTTGCCTTCTCCTGGATAATATTTCCTGAAAAGGCTCCCTAACATTATCCCCTTTGAAAGAAATCCATTGCCTCACCTATAAAACAAGGTTAATAACTAAATGTGATAAAGATTAAATGAGATGCTATATTTTTTAAAAATTGTTATATCTGCATGTAGCACCTTAATTGTACATTAACCTGTACACTTGGGTACCTGCTCATGGCTTTTATAGCCTACTAGAGGCCCGGTGCACAAAATTTGTACATGGG
>PVJN01034998.1:0-22388 GCA_004026805.1 Lasiurus borealis | reverse complement strand
GGAGAGAGCCTGTGGCACATGATTTGTGGACACAAAAAGGTAAAGATGGAAATGGAGAGGCCAATGGAAACTGAGACAGAACAAGATGGTCAGGACAAGGGGGAGAAAAGAAAAGAAAAGAAAAGGGAGAAAAGGAAGAAGAGGCAGACCAAGAGGAAAGAGGAGAGAAACAGTCCTGAAAGAGGAAATGAGCTGGAGACCGAAAGGTCAAACTAAGTGAAACAGAGACCTGGATGGGCCAGAGAAAGGGGTGGGTGCCGAGCTGGAGGAGGCCTCCTGTCACCCCATTTTCCGTGCCCAGACCTCTGGATCCCCGAGGTGGTGGGTACTTTCCCCATGACTTTCACCTGCCCTTCCTGACTGGTCTGGGCTTGAGCCACGGGGGTGTCTGGGTTTGGATTTCTACTGCACTGAGTTACACAAACCTTTTAAACCCCAAAGCCCCGGGGGACTGCAGAGACTATCCCGGGAGGCGTCTGCACTGCTCAGGGGCAGGGGCAGGGGGTATAGAGGAGAGCAGAGAAACTTCCGGATGGCTACCAAAGAGGAGTGAGAAGGGGCCTGGGAGGGGGTCCAGGGCCGAGGAGTAAGAAGGAGGGGGGTGGGAGTGCTGGCTGGACCCTGGGGTGGGGAGGGGCCTCTCCCAGGTGTGGGAGGGGGGGCGCGGCAATGGCTGGAAGGGCAGAGCTGCAGGAGGGACATGGGGTTCAGAAGGCTAGATTCCCAGCCAGGGAGCATCAGGCAGGAGTCTGTGCTGCCCCAGGCCTGAGCTCTCTGGGTGCGGGGCTGTGGCAGGAGGAGGAACAAGATGCCCTGGGGTCTCGGTGAAGAGAAGACATCTATCCCCGCACCCCACTCCGAATTCCCCTAGGGAAGAAGTGATTGGACCTGCCCTCCCCAGGCCGAAGCCCCTCCTGCTCTCCTCCTAAGCAGCTTTAGCTAATAGCATTAAGGGAGGTCTCAGGACTAACACTCTCCCGGTGGGGCTGAGATCAAGGGGAGAAACCACACAGGCTTCTAATCAGATCCAGGAGTTGGGGATGGCAGTTTGCTCGGTGCTAACAAGCATAGAATCCCCCCTCCTCACACTCCAGCCACCATCTCGATATTAACACTGCCGCCCTTCTGAACCCCTCCCCCCCGCATTTGTGTACTTGGATCGAACCTTTGCCCACAGTCACATTTCCACAACTTGATTTCTCTGTTTCATTCTCTCTGACTCTCCTTCTTGCTGATGCTCTTGCTCTGTCTCTTTCCCTCCACCTTTGGGTTTAGAAACAGCCCCGTTTTCCCCCTGAATCAATCAAGCAGTCTCTACTACTAGACTTGGTTGTGTCCAGTCAGTCAGATCCTGCAGCCCCTCAGAAGACCCCACAACAAAATGACTTTTTATTTATTTTTATTTTTTAAATTAAATCTTTATTATTCAGATTATTACATTTGTCTCTCTTTTTTCCCCTCCATAGTTCCTCTCCACCCGGCTCCCACCCCTCCTTCTACCCTTACCTCCCCCCCATTGATGAGTCCATAGGTGTATGATTTTTGTCCAGTCTCTCCTTTTACACTCCTGACCCCTTTCCCCCTGAGAATTATCAGTCCACTCCCTTTCTGTGCTCCTGATTCTAGTATATTCACCAGTTTATTCTGTTGATCAAATTTTTAATTCACTTAATTTTTAGATTCACTTGTTGATAGGTATGTATTTGTTGTTCATAATTTTTTATCTTTTACCTTACAAAATGACTTTTTAAATATATATATATATTTTATTAATTTTTTTACAGAGAGGAAGGGAGAGGGATAGAGAGCTAGAAACATCGATGAGAGAGAAACATCCATCAGCTGCCTCTTGCACACCCCCTACTGGGGATGTGCCCGCAACCAAGCTACGTGCCCTTGACCGGAATCGAACCTAGGACCCTTCAATCCCCAGGCCGATGTTCTATCCACTGAGCCAAACCAGTTCGGCAACAAAACGACTTTTGATGCAAGTTTCTAATTTGCAGAGATGCAGTGTTGGTCTCGAACTCTCAAATCCCCCCTACTCCCCCATCCATGTGTTTCTGTCTTTCTCATCCTTTCTGTATTCCACTCTGCCCCTCTGACTGTCCTTTGGCGGCCTGGGTCCTCCACAGATCATTTTTCTGGCAAAGAGCCCACTTCTTGGGTTTACACTGAGTGCCTCCTTCAGCGCCCATGGCCTCCTGCCAGCCTCCTCTCTCTGCTCCCAAGTTTCATCCTCAACTTTTCTGCCATGATTGACTGATTACAGCTGGGAGCCCTGAGTCAGACAGACCTGTTCCCATCCGGCTCCACCACTTGCCCGAGGATCTTATGCAAGCCTCTTCATCGTTAGAGCCCTCAATATCCTAGGCTTGCAAAACAGAGATAATAATACCCACCTCAAAGGGTCATTGTGAAGACTTGGGGAAGTAACATATAAACAAACAAAAAAAAAATGTCAAACCCCAATGCCGAGTGCAGGATAGGGACCCAATTCATATGAACTAAACTCTTAAAAAGGTAAAATCTACTCTTGGCGTTTCCTTGGGCCCCAAGTTCTAGTTTAAGGCATACTCCCTACGGTTATCATCACTATCTCTCTTGCTTCCAATAAATAATGACCTAAAACCTACATGTGTCGTAATATGCGTTTGTGTTAGTAACCAGATGAAGGTGATGACAATAAATAACCCTTCGAGAAACACAAGGCCCTTAAGTGCAGCTACTCTGGTGATTCTTCTTGATTTCCAGTTCTCAATGCATATCCTCTTAGGACTGTAGGGGCTATGCACAGCCTGGAAGAGCCGCCCCAAGCTTTGCACAGTTAGCTCACAGCACAGGAGCGAGGGAGCTGGGAGAGGGCGAGTGGGACAGAGTGGGATTCCCTCCCTCCCTCCCTCCTTCAGCCTTGGGAGCATCAGCAGGAGTGTGGGTTAAAATGGAAGCACAAGGTATTAAGATTAAACAGCAAGAATCATTCTTGAGCAAGGAGGCAGAACTGCAATCTGCTCCTCTCTGGGGGCGCACCTAAGGTTGGTCAGCTCAGAAAGGAAGGACTTGAGGGGAGACCTTTGGGAAGACTTGCCGGCAGTCAGTATTTCCACATCCAGAACCAGTGAGCTCCGCAGAGAAAGATTCCAGGAGGAACTCTCAGACACCGCCAGGCCAAAGAGGGGGGCTGCGGGCATTCAGGTGTTCCTCAGAAACCCAGAAGTTTAACCCACTTTGATTCTGTATTTTGGTGTGTGTGTGTATTTTTTTTTTTCCTTTGGTGCAGAAGACAGAGTGTTTGTAGGCTACCTACATAGTGAGTTATCAATCTTTTTTTTTTTAATATATTTTATTGATTTTTTACAGAGAGGAAGAGAGAGGGATAGAGAGTTACAAACATCAATGAAAGACATCAATCAGCTGCCTCTTGCACGCCCCCTACTTCGGATGTGCCCACAACCAAGGTACATGCCCTTGACCAGAATCGAACCTGGGACCTTTCAGTTCCCAGGCCGAAGCTCTAGCCATTGAGCCAAACAGGTTTAGGCATGGATTATCAATCTTGATTTAAAGTCTCGCTTTCCACTTTTTCACTTGGACGTGTATGACCTTCGAGAAGTTACTCCACCCTTCTGACCTCTAGCCTGTGTGAGGGTTAGGGCATGACAGTTCCTCAGCCCAGTGCAGGGGCACTGAGTATCTGCTTCGAGGCAGGTTATCAATCTCTTCTTGCCAGATCCTAAATCGATGCCAAGGTCTTAAACCTTCCAGACCAGGACATACACCAGATCCAGCAGGCACTGGGGCAGTCACAGGGACTTTACCAGCTTCCCCCAAGGAAGAGTTTTCCCTGCATCGCTCACAGCGGCCACGCCCATTTCCAACCCATTTTTTCTAAGAAGGTAGAAGTTGGACTGAGAAGATTCCCAAAGGATGGAGCAGGAAATGAAGGGGGTGGGGAGGGGGGCATCTGCTTCAGGGGAGGGAAGGAAGGAGAGAAGAGGATTCTAGAATGTCAGCTGTTATTTTAGAGAAGGGTGTGTGTGTGTGTGGAAAACCTATTCACCCAAATTCAGAGTGATTGTCCTAATCATCGCCCTAATTTCCAGAGATGTTCTCTGCTCAGGCCAGACTGGGGACCCCAGAAGCACCTGCTCCCCTCCCTACCATGAGCTTCCATCCTTTCAGTTGACCTTCCTGGGAAAGGGATAGCAAGAGACCCCATGACCTCTTGGTGTGGGGGTGGGGAGAGCAGGAAGGGTCTTAACGCCTGTGGTGCTTAGAATCCCTTGGCTTTCAAACACCCAGAGCTCCTTCTTATTGTATCCCATGTATTCTTGTTACTCAAAGTATGGTCCATCGACTGGTAGCAAGGGCATCACCCAGGAGCTTGTTAGAGATGCAGAATCTCAGGTCCCACCAAGTTCCACTGAGTCCGAATTTGCACTTAAAGAGATCCTCAGGCGGTCCTTATGCACATTAGAGTTTCAGTAGTACTACTACAGATTTTTTTTAAAGTCTTGAAGCATCACTTTGTGTGTTTTTTAAAAAATATATTTTATTGATTTTTTTAAAAATATTTTTTTTCTTGATTTCTTTTCCAGAGAGGAAGGGAAAGGGACAGAGAGTTAGAAACATCAATGAGAGAAAACATCAATCAGCTGCCTCCTGCACATCCTCTACTGAGGATGTATGTGCCCACAACCAAGATACATGCCCTTGATCTGAATCGAACCTGGGACCCTTAAGTCTGCAGGCGGATACTCTATCCACTGAGTCAAACCGGTTAGTGCTTGAAGCAACACTTTGATAAATGAGAAAAGGGTCCTTGTTGGTTTGGCTTAGTGGATATAGAGCAAACTGAAGGGCCCCAGGTTTGATTCCGGTCAAAGGGCACATACCTCTGTTGCAGGCTCCATCCCTGGTCCCAGTTGGTGGGCAGGAGGCAACCAATCGATGTGTTTCTCTCACACCCACGTTTCTCTTCCTTTGCCTCTCCCCCTCCCTTCCAATCTCTCTAAAGAAAAAATCAATGGAAAAATATCCTTGGGTGAGGAATAACAAAAAAATAAATAGTAAAAGAGGAAGTGCTGTGGACTGGGAGTGGGGGGTAGCAGTTAAACCCCATGTGGCAGGTGCTTTCCCTCTCTGAGCCTGGACTGGGGAGTGAGGCAGCTACTCCAGCCAAACACTCACAAGCTCTCCAGAACTTTGCACCTGGTAAGTTCTAGTAGAGAATGAAGCTCACCTTACACTCACATATCAGAGATGGGAACCCAGCAGCATCCAGGCTTCGTAAGCCCATCCCCTGTTTACAAGTGGTCCTTACGTCCATGAAACCCCTCTAGATCCCCCCGAGGAAGCAGGCCTGAGTCCTGCCATTCTCTTTTGAATATATTTTATTGATTTTTTACAGAGAGGAAGAAAGAGGGATAGAGAGTTAGAAACATCGGTGAGAGAGAGATACCAATCAGCTCCCTCCTGCACGTTCCCTTCTGGGGATGTGCCCGCAACCAGGATACATGCCCTTGACCAGAATTGAACCCGGGACCTTTCAGTCCGCAGACCGACATTCTATCCACTGAGCCAAACCGGTTTCGGCCTGCCATTCTCATTGCAGGCTCTCCCATCCCTCCTCCGCGTGTTCCACCGGTGACAGAGGATGCCAGCCTTTTTGCACCAGCCTTAGTTCCATCCCAAGGCTTTGGGGCTTAGACATTTTCTCTCCTCCCTTTGCCTGCATCACACTGGGGCTCATTCAACAGTCTTCTCCCCCTCTGACCACCACCCACCCACCACGCCAAACTGGGAATCAACGAATTCCTGTCTTTCTTGCTCATGTTCACGAATTCAACAAATATTTACAGAGCACCTGGGAGCGCACGGCCCTGGGCTAGGATGGGCTCTAGGGAACCAGCAGGGAACGGACAGCTGGGGTTCCTGACCCCGTGGAGCTAACAACACTCTGAGGGAGAAGCAGGTGTTAAACCCAGAGAGGCACCACTGATCAATTCAATACCATTCATTGACGGTATCAACAATCGTTTCTTGGACACCTATGATGTGCCAGATACTACTTTCTTAGGCACTTGAGACTCTTCAGTGAAACACACACACACACACACACACACTCACTCAAATCCTGCTCTTCTCAAAGGTAAAATTAGCCTAAGTACAATGATGGTAGGGGAATCTCCGTACCTGCCAACTCCTCCCACTCAAGATTTAGAAAGAGCCACTGATTAATTACATTTGGTCTAATCTTGGGAAAAAAACCTCCAATCCTGTTAAGCCCTGAGAAGAGATCTCCTTCTCTGTCTAAATCCTCCAGCAGAGTCAGGATGTAGGACCCTTTGCCTTCCCCTCCATCTGTATAAGTGACTCAGTGTCTCGGGGACAGGTCCTGGCCAGTGAGGCGGTCCCCAGAGCAGGGGGACATAAGGGAGCTTCCTGCCCCAGACCCTGCTCCTCTGCCTCAGTCTCCCTTTTCTCCCCCCTGTCTCTTCCTTTTCTTTCTTTCTTTCTTTCTTTCTTTCTTTCTTTCTTTCTTTCTTTCTTTCTTTCTTTCTTTCTTTCTTTTCCTCCCTCTTCCCTCCCTCTCTCACCTGCCTCTCCGCTGCCTTCTCCTTTCCCTTCTTCTTTCTCCCAAAGCCCAGACTCCGTTCCAGGCTGGAACATGCACCACAGCTGCTTGGCAGAGGGCGTCCCCACCACGGCAGGCAACTCCTGGATCTCAGGTGAGCCTCTGCGGGGTCTCCCACCCCACCACGGTCCAGCAGTGGCGCTGGAGGCACTCACACTCCGCTCTCCGCCCCAGGCGTGGCCTTCCCTCACTGGGCCTGCAAAGCTGAGTCCTCCCCGGGCTCCCGGCAGATCCAGCTGTGGCACTTCATCCTGGAGCTGCTGCAGAAGGAGGAGTTCCGCCATGTCATCGACTGGCAGCAGGGAGAGTACGGGGAGTTTGTCATCAAGGACCCCGACGAGGTGGCCCGCCTCTGGGGCCGCAGGAAGTGCAAACCACAGATGAATTATGACAAGCTGAGCCGGGCCCTCAGGTGAGAGAAGACAGCCCAAGTGGCCGGACAGGGCAGAGTTCAAAGAAAAAAGGGCTGTGGTTTCTGGCACTCCTGCCTCTCCGAGGCTTGGGAAATGATCCCGAGCGGTTATCCAGGAATAGCTCGGGGGGTTAGCTTGGCTGGCCTGGGGAAGGGGACGTGGCTGGGTCTCAGACTCCCTTCCCTGGCAAATGGGGCCCACTCTCCGTTCTCATCCTTGGGATCTGCAGGTATTATTACAACAAGAAGATCCTGCACAAGACCAAAGGCAAAAGGTTCACTTACAAGTTCAACCTAAGCAAGCTCATCGTCGTCAACTACCCTCTCTGGGAGGGACGGGCAATGCCAGCCCCCAACTTGTTTTGGCCAACCCTGGTGCCCGTGGCGGGCATGCAGAGTAAGGTAAGCACGAAGGCAGCCCCTGGCCCCGGGCTCCATCAGACTGATCGTCCGGCCTAGCAGGCTCCCCAGCCCTCCTTTCTGCCTCAGGGGCCCAGCAGCTTCCGATGTCCTTCTTCCCTTACAAATCCTAGTCCCTGAGTGCCCAGGGCTGACACTCTAAATCAGCGGTTCTCAACCTTCCTAAGGCCGCGACCCTTGCATACAGTTCCTCATGTGGTGGTGACCCCCAACCATGAAATTTTGCTACTGTGATGCATCGTGATGTAAATATCTGCATTTTCCGATGGTCTTAGGCGACCCCTGTGAAAGGGTCGTTCGACTCCCAAAGGTGTCGCGACCCACAGGTTGAGAACCGCTGCTCTAAATCTTCTAAGATACTCGAAAATATCCCTGTGCTAGGCATCACGCCTTCAGAGGTGGATCCCAGGGTTTGAGTGGGGGGTCTCAGGCAAGGGTCCAAGGCATGTATGTGGGCAGGGGTGATTTAACACCCATTATGAGAGCATTTCGTTGTTAAAACAGTAAGTCCTGGGAAATGTGTGCCAGGGAGAGCCCATCCCACCCCCACACCTGCTGCTCCCCGCTCCGCAGCTCCTGCACAGCGTGCTGCTCACCCACTGGGCCGTGGTGGAGCAGCCGGCCGGACAGGGCGCCCTCCGAGGGCCACCAGACGCCTCCGAGGATAAGAAGGGGAGCAGCAGCAGCGTCTACCGTGAGTGCTTGGGACGGGGAAGGGCCTAGGGAATCTTAACCAGGTGAGGGGAGGACCCTTCTGGGTGAACACCTGGGTGAGGGAGCCTGAGACAAGTCTAGCAGGACATCTGGTCCCGTCCAAAACACCCACATGGAAAGGTCCCGGGTATCTGGTTCCGCCCAAAATGTCCATGGATCCCGGCTCACCGAGGCTCAGTGGTTGAGTGTCGACCTATGAACCAGGAGGTGATGGTTCGATTCCTGGTCAAGGCACATGCCTGGGTTGAGGGCTTAATCCCCAGTGTGGGGCGTGCAGGAGGCAGCCAATCTATGATCCTCTCATCATTGATGTTTCTCTCTCTCTCTCTCCCTCTCTGAAATCAATAACAATATATTTTTTAAAAAAATGTCCATGGAGCCGAGATTGGTTTGGCTCAGTGGATAGAGCATCAGCCTGCAGACTGAAAGGTCCCAGGTTCGATTCCGGTTAAGGGCATATACCTTGCTTTCGGGCACAACTCCGGTGTGGGGCGTATAAGAAGCAGCTGATCGATGTCTCTCTCTCATCGATGTTTCTGACTTTCTATCCCTCTCCCTTCCTCTCTATAGAAAATCAATAAAAAATATATTTTAAAAAAATGTCCATGGAGACATTTGGTTCACCCCAACCACTCTAGCTAAGTCCATGTGCCATGACCAGCTGGGCACTAAGGCAAGAAAAATTATTGCCATACAGCCACAACATTATTATTGGACCATTAAAACATGATAGTATTTTTTTGTGTAATAATCTATAGACCCAAAGTAAGAAATAAACACTCTGGGCTGTTTGAACCCAAGGGAATTTTCTAAAGAAGACATTTTTTGATGGGACCAAATTTCAAGAACCTTTTGGCATGACCATATGCTTCTGTGGATAACTTGGACAAGACCAAATATCAGTCAATTGAGACAAGGCGTAATATAAGTCATTTATTCGTTCAACAAACATTTCTTGAGCGCTAGCTACTTATTAGGTGTGGGGATTCAGAGGTGAAAGGAGGCCCTCAAGATGCTTGGAGAACCCTAGCTGGTTTGGCTCAGTGGATAGAGCGTCGGCCTGTGGACTGAAGGGTCCTGCGTTTGATTCCGGTCAAGGGCACATGCCCGGGTTGTGGGCTTGATCCCCAGTAGGGGGCGTGCAGGAGGCAGCTGACCAGTGATTCTGTTTCATCATTAATGTTTCTCTCTCTCCCTCTCCCTTCCTCTCTGAAATCAATAAAAATGTTTGGTTTTGTTTGTAAAGATGCTCAGAGACTAGTGGAGAGGAAAGAGGGGAGCACAGCCAGTGACAGATGAGAGATTGGGGGAAGCGCAGGTGCTATAGGAACGCAGAGAAGAAGTTGGGGCTCCCAGGGAGGCAGATGGGGAAAGATGCCGGGGTACAGAATAGCACTTGTAAAGCAAAGAGCGGTGAGTGAGTGTGGCAGATCTGTGAGTGAAGAGCTGCTGGTAGCTTGCCATGAGCAGAGAGTGAGTTCTGAGATTTGGGGGGGACGGACACAGAGGAAGGTGATAGACGAGGCCAGCAAGGCAAAAAGGTGTCCGTCACAGGGGTCCTCTGAAGCCACGCTAAGGGGGTTGGACTTTATCCCGTGAGCAGGAGGGGTCCAGGAGGGAGAGGCAGGCTGCGATCTTCATTTTACTACGATGCTTGGGTTAACGTTGACTTTGGGGTGGGGGAGGCCTAGGACTGGCATGGGGAGGCTTTTGAAGAGAATCTAGGCTGACGAAGACGGGACCCGCACCAGGGAGGACCATGGGGTGGAGAAGGAGGCTCAACCAAGAAAAGGCAAATGTGGCAGCAGGTGGAGATCCGAGGGGAGAGGGGAGACATGTGTGCAGAGGCCTGCACTCACAGGGCTGTAACATAGGAAGTGACAAAAATCGGATTTTCTGTGGAAAAGATCACAAAGCACAGACCCACCCCTCCGCAGTTTCTCGGGATAAGAATTCTCGGCCTTAGCCCCACCCCACCCCAGGGTAGCTGGGGAGCCAGAGGTGGCACCTCGCAGAGGAGGCAGGGTGCCTGGCTCTGGGCGCCTGTGAGTGCGCTGAGGCTGTGGGCGTGGGGCGGCGCGGGGCCTGCTGGGACTCATCGGCAGCCTGGAGCTAAACGGCACCTGAACAGCTCTCCCTGTTCTCCCACCCGCCACCTCTTCCCAGCCCTGGGAATGCCTGGGGCACCGAGCGTGGCTCTTTGGGAAGCTATGAGGAGGGAAAAGCATTCCCTGGCTTGGAGTGAGCTATTTTGCACCTCCCTGGCCCAAGGACACACACACACACACACACACACACACACACACACCTGTGCTTGGGCCCTGAGGGATGCTAAACAGATTTGGGTCACCAGAAGTCCGGGTGCAGGCCCCCCCACCCCCGCCTGACTTGTGGAGGGTGATTCCCGAAGGCTGTGCCAGCTCCCAACCTCCTGACCTCTGTGAGCGCACTCAGGGCCGAGGGAGGAAGCTGCTTCTGGGCAGGAGCGGGCCAGGGACGATTGAGCCAGAGGCAGGAGGTGCAAGGTTGGTGCTCGGAAGGGGCGGGGGAGAAGCAGTACTCTTGCCTCCACATGCCTATTCTGCTGTGGCTCTCCACGGGGAGACACAGCCCTGACCTCAGAGGGCAGGGGACACCACCTTCCAGGTGCAAAACACCAGTCTCCACCTCAGGTAAGGAGCCTGGGAGAGGACAGGGGCCCGGGAGAGGGTCCTCTGGCAGAGGACTCTGGGACTTTCCTAATGACGTATCAAGTTTTTTATTTTTTAAAATTGAAATGGGCTCTCTTGACCCGTTTTCTCTCTCTCTAGGACTGGGCTCTGCCTCCACCCACTGCCTGCTCCAGAAATGAAGGGAGAAGGAGAGAGAGAGAGAGAAACATCAATGATGAGAGAGAATCATTTATTGGTTGCCTCCTGCACACCCCCTACTGGGGATGAAGCCCGAAACCAGGGCATGTGCCCTGACCAGGAATTGAACCAGCAACCTCCTGGTTCATAGGTGGATGCCATGCTGGCCAGGTGACATATTACCTTTTATTGTTTTCCCCGACATAAATCCAGCTTCAGAAATATAAATTGGTTATATTGTCATAACTAATTTGTTTTTCCAGTTTTTATCAGCAATAGCCCCACCAATGTGACCACATTGGATTGATATTTGCTCCCCTAGTTAAACGACAGCCTTATTAAGAAAAATGTAGTACTGGTGTTAGATTTTTTTTTTTAATATATTTTATTGATTTTTTACAGAGAGGAAGGAAGAGGGATAGAGAGATAGAAATATCAATGAGAAGTAAACATCCATCAGCTGCCTCTTGCACACCTCCCTACTGGGGATGTGCCTACAACCAAAGTACATGCCCCTGACCAGAATCGAACCTGGGACCCCTGAGTCCGCAGGCTGACGCTCTATCCCCTGAGCCAAACTGGTTAGAGCTGTTTTTTTTTGTTTGTTTGTTTTGTTTTTGTGTTTTTTTTTTTAATATACAAAGTGAAGTTCTATATAGCCATCCCCAGTGACCCCAGCCTGGGAGCCCTATGTAGGATCCTGGGGAAAGAGGGCAGGTTTGGAAGAACTGGAAGAAGGGAAAGCCTCATGGAGGAGGAGAGCTATGGGCCAGAGCCAGCTGGAGAGGAGGAAGACGGGGCTCAGCCCAGGCGCACTGGGCCCTCGGCTCTGATGACGCCGCCTGTCCTTACCTGGGAGAGGACTTTTTACGAAGAAACAGGCCTGAGAATTTAAACAAACGACAAGCATCAGGCCAGGCAGCTAGTTCTCGGCCCAGCTAACCCTGGAGCCCCCTGTTACAGGGAGAGTAAAGAATTGATTTTTTAAAAATAATATATTTTATTAAATTTCCACAGAGAGGAAGAGAGAGGGATAGAGAGTCAGAAACATCGATGAGAGACATCGATCAGCCGCTTCCTGCACGCCCCCTACTGGGGATATGCCCGCAACCAAGGTACATGCCCTTGACCAGAATCGAACCCAGGACCTCTCAGTTTGCAGGCCAACGCTGTATCCACTGAGCCAAACCGGTTTTGGCCATTCCACACATTTTTATTAAGCCCTTAATACATGTCAGGTTGGGCTGGATCCAGAGGAAAGTGAAACAGATTGTGCCTGCCCCCACCGAGCTATAATCACACACACGCCCGCCTGACGCTCACAGGCAGAGGGCCCTGCAGGAGAGGTACTGGGGGTCGTGAGGAGCCACCAGGGTCTTAGGACGTTTCCCCAAGGAAGTGACATTTACGATGAGACATGAAGCAAAGAAAAAGGGAAGGCACGAGGGATGGGGGAGAGGAAGTTTTCAGCAAGATGAAAAGGAAATGGGAAATGGGAGAAGTGGGGGGTGAGGGGGTGGGGAGGGAGGCTCTCTTGACCCGATCTCTCTCTCTTTCTCTAGGACTTGGCTCTGCCTCCACCCACTGCCTGCTCCACCCCTGCTACCATTTGGGGAACCTCCCAGAAGAGCCGCCCCGTTTGGCCTCCTTCACACCTCCCCTCCCACCCCTTTTCCCCTCTGACTGGCCCCGCCTCACAGGGTCCTTCTTGCCCCCTCTCCTCCCAGAGCTGCAGTTTCCGGGGTCCTCACCCATGACCGACACCCTGCTCCCCGGGCCCAGGTGCCCCCCAGCGACCTGGCACTTTCCCGGGCTTCCCCTGTTGGCAGGGCTGGGCCAGGGGGCAGGTGAGAGGCACAGGCTTTTGCTCCTTAGGCCGGAGGGGCTGGAGGGAAAGCCCCGCCCCCTGGTGTGGGAAAGAGGGTACCCAGATCCCTGGGAGGGCTTCTTTGCAGAGATGCAAAGACTCAACACTGGGGAAGAAAGTCTGAGGTGCCCTGATCTGGAGAATTTCGAAGCCGTGTGGTCGCTGGATCCGCCTTAAGGGAGCAGGAAGACGTGAAGTGGGCCCCCAGACTCCATCTCTCCTCTTGCCCACCTCCCTGTTGGCTTTGCACCTCCCTGGGTGGAAGTAAGTTTAATTTGTGGGAAGGTTTGAATGGATGGAGCTGGATCCAAGGAGGTGGGGAGCACTGCAGAGGAGGAGCGTATGTGGAGATGGGACAAGCTGAGGCAGGGTGCCCCTTGCAATCCCACTAAATTGCTCATCAGATGAAGGAGACATTTTTTTCTTTTCTTTTCTTTTCTTTTTTTAATATATTTTATTGATTTTTTACAGAGAGAAAGGGAGAGGGATAAAGAGTTAGAAGCATCCATGAGAGAGAGACATCGATCAGCCGCCTCCTGCACGCCCCCCCACAGAGGATGTGCCCGCAACCAGCATACATGCCCTTGACCGGAATCGAACCTGGGACCTTTCAGTCTGCAGACCGACGCTCTATCCACTGAGCCAAACCGATTTCGGCCATTTTTTTATTTTTAATTGCAGAGAGGAAGGGAGAGGGAGAGAGAGAGAGATAGAAACATCAATGATGAGAGAGAATCATTGATTGGTTGCCTCCTACATGCCCCATACCACTGGGGACTGAGCCGGTAACCCTGGCATGTGCCCCACCCGGGAATCAAACCGTGACCTCCTGGTTCATAGGTCGATGCTCAACCACTGAGCCATGCCGGCTGGGCCTAAGGAGATATTCTAAATCTCAACTTTCTTTGAGGGAGAGGAGAAGAAGGTTTCCATCATTTGAGGCACCCCATACCTACCCCCATGAGGGGGGAATCAGAGGTCTAGCTTGGGAAGGGGGTCAGGAATTGATTTGGTCCCTGAACATCAGGGCAACGCCTTTCTTCTCTGGAGCCCATGTCCCTTTACCCAGTCCCCCCTGCGGCCCCTTCACATCCTTGTTTTCCATCACTCTGATTTCCGTGGCCTTGGGATGCAGGGAGGGACTCTGTAACACTCTGCTGCAGACCATGAATAAAATGAATGCCCTTGGCACACTGGGCCCTTGGCTGACATTTCTGCTGCCCTCTGATGTGGTGTGGACCCAAACAGCACCCACAATTCCTGGTGGGAAGAGTGAGGGGGCTGGGGATGGGGCCTCACTCATGGAGCAGAAGTGGAAACGAAGCAAACCCGTCTCCTCCCTCCTGCTGCCATCACGTCCCAGAGAGAAAGGCTGAAAGCAGCGGCTCTGGCCATGCAGACAACCAGCCTCAGGGAAAGAACAACAGCAGAGCAGGGCTTCTTTACAGAGTGACCCCAGATCCCTGCTGTGGGCCTCTAAGCAGAGCTCTAAGGGGCAGGGGTGAAGGAGGGTGTTGGCAGGGGTCCCTCCAGCGCTGAGGCTCAGGTCCTAAGAGTGATGGGGGTGGAGAGGTGTGTGTATGTGTGAAACATTGGATGGCTGGGGAAGGGGAGACACATTCAGGTTTTCTGCTTAACCAAGGAAATGCCAAGGTGATGGAAGCTTATTGCTCTCCCAGCTTGTCAACAACAGGCTCAGGATTTGTCCCCACTGACTTGCTATTATGAGGGACAGGGATCAAGGAGGTACAGAGGGCCTTTTTGTCCATCTTTTCCCCTCACTCCAAGAGTAAGGGTGCTCCCCTGTCTCAGGGATCCCTGTACATTCTGCGTTCTGTTATCTCTCAGTCCTTCCTCGTGGCAGTGGCGTGTCACTGTCAGGAGTGGAATGGGAAGGAGGAACCCAGAGTGGGACAGGGTTAGGCCTCACCCACAGGAAGACTGAGAAAAGCAAGGAGCCCAAAACCTGGGTTTCCGAGCTAGATACAGCTGTAGCTTCCTGGTGAGGCTGCCCAGATGACCATGCTTATAATGCCGGGCCTCCCCATCGCTCTCTTCCTATTATTAATATTAATAACTATAGCTAATGATGAGGGAAGCTACAGCTTCACGCTCCCCAGGAAGCCACTGGTCCTGTTATGCCCAGAGTTCGGGGTCCCCAATAATCAACCACTAAGGAGCCTTTTCCGATGCAAAAGCAAAGAGTCTTTATTCAAACCCGGGTTTGGCTCTCAGCCTCTTTCTGGCACAGCAGCGAGACGAGAGGGCGAGCCGGGCGGGAGCAATGAGTTCTATGGGGTAGGATAATTAGGGGGCTTAGGTAAGTGACAAGGATTACAGAGATTGGTCACTTGAATTAGGGTCTTTCTGTGGTTAAGCCTTATTAGGACCCTCGCTGTGTTCCTGGAGCTTCATTGGTCCATTTGGGTGGTGATCCGGGAAGCTAGGACATTGCTGGCACACCTGTGGCCCCTCCCAGAAAAGGGAGGGGGTTTAGGCAGGAGGCCCAGCCCTATAGGACAAGATGGAGGGGAGTTCATTTCCTTTCAGTCCATTTCCCTGCAGACCACTGGAGGAAGGGATTGAACAAAGGAGGAGATGGGGACATGCACAATGAAGTTGGGGTGATGTAGGGAAGGTGCTTGTCTGTCAGACAAGCTAGCCAGATGCCAGACTGGACTGGACTGGACTACAGAGCACAAGTTCTGGGCAACGGCCTTACTTCTGGCCCTGCTGGAGACAAGACTGGACTTTTTTCGTGGCAAGATGGGCGGAGACGGGACCTCAGAGGGAACCCCCTTGATTTCACATCATCAATAAAGCTTTCCATGAAACCCCATCCTCCCAGAGGAGCCTCAGGAAATTGTTTTCCTTTCAGCACCCCAAGAACTCCACTTCCATCAATAACAACCTCGGGGGCTGGAGAGAAAACAACTTCTCGCCTCCGCCCAAAGGCATAGGCCCAACTCCAAGCCTTTTTCCAACAACCCGCCCAGTTTGAGAAGACAAAGAGTTAGCGTTGTCTGCTCTAGAAAGAGGGGTTTGAGCCCAGAGTAGAGAGGCCAGACCCAAAGACAGGGTCCTATAATGGGAACCAGTGTGCCTGCAGCCTTCCCGCTCCTCCTCTTCAGTGGATTGTGGTTGGTGAGACCCACCACATTTCAGGCAATGCTTCACGGTCACTATTCTAACCTCTCCCTTTGAGGGCGGTGAATCCAGGAGACTGAAAACTCGGTTCCAGAGGACATCCGTTTCCAGGGGGTGCACTCTGCATGTGAGACAACAGATTCAGGGAGAGCAGAGCTCCTCAGTCTCAGCACCACTGACATTTTGGGCTGCAAAATTCTTTGTTGTAAGGGGCTGTCTGTACATCCCTGGCCCCTAGATAGCAATAGCATCCCTCCCTCCCCTGCCTTCTCCAGACATTGTGAAATTTTCCCCCCTGGTGGGGAGGAAATCATCTCTGGTTGAGATTTTTTCTTTCTTTAAGAATAGTTTGTTGATTTTTAGAGAGAGAGGAAGGGAGAAGAGAGAAAACATTGATGTGAGAGCGTAACCTGCATGGTCCCCACTGTGGATCAAGTCTGCAACCCAGCCATGTGCTCTGACCAGGAATCGAACCAGCAACCTTCCGGTGCACGAAGGACACTTGACCAATAGAGCCACGCCAGCCAGGACGGTTGAGAGTCTCTAAAGCAGAGTGTGGCTTCAGCGACTCAGGTTGTTTTGGCAAAGAGGACACCCAGACGCCACAAAGAACTGTTGGTTTCCACACTGCAAGAATGCCCTCTGGTGGCCAGAGTTAATACCAGCGATAGGAAGAGCTCAGGGCTCTGGACTAGCCTGGGTGGGTAAAGCCCATGGGGGGCACTGTTTGAGGTGAAGGGGTGATGGGCACCGTGGAGTCTTCTGCAAACAGAAAGCAAGTTACAGGATAAAAACATCTCACAATAATCCTGCTGTGTTAAACTCCTTTTGCAAATCATGGACTAGTCATCCAAGAATCAGCAGGTCTAACGTGTCAACAGACAGAGGGTTGTCAACTCCACTGGTACAATCGATGCCGCTGTCAATTCTAGACCACACTTTCTGGTCATCTGTGGCCATGAACCTCCCCTGAGAACACTGAGTGACTGACTACTCAGCCTTCTAGGAGCAGTGGGAAGGGTGGACCCTGAGAAAGGAAATACCTCTAAAAAGGGCTCTCAAAGATTTAACTGGGCTCAAGTTTAAAAAACAGGCCGTAGCATCCAATTCTACGCAGGCAAACCTCTCATGAAAACTGTACGTCAGGGAAGAGCCTGCACTAAACTGCCTGCCTTCTCCCCTGAACTGCCTGCCTGCACTCTTCCTGTCAGCTGAACCAGGAGTTCCTATTTCAACCAATAGGACTGGGGCTTTCCCCATCCAATTGGTGCTATGCAGCTATATCTCCATCAGCATATTTATGGACCAATCAGGGTGATGCCTTTGGGGCCAATCAAACTGCAGGGATTTGGAGTCCTCATTTGCATGAGGACCAATCAGGGACCAGGGGCAGGACTATATAAGTCCAGCAAGGAGATAGTCAATGGTCTTTGGTGGAAAGGCAAAGTGTGGTCCCAGAGCCAAGGACCATTGACTGTCTCCTTGCTAGAGCTGAAGCAGAAACACTAAAGATAAAATACCAAAGATGTCTCAGCAGACCTGGGCAGGAACACAGTAGAGCTAGCCAGCCAGAGAGGGCCCTGGTAGCCATGGTGTTCCACAAACTGTACGGCTTCATAACTGCGTGTTAACACTCTTGGACTGTTCCACAGCTGTCCTCTTTTCACAGCCTTCCTGTATCACAGTTCAGCTGTCTGCACCAAATAGTTTCCTTCTTCACGGCACCCCAAAGTAGGGATTCCTATTGGTGTCGAATTGACATCAACAACCATCAGTTGACAGAACCAGGACAAGACTCCGCTTAGTCAGCTCACCAACCACCCCAGCGCCTGGGCCCTCAGGTCTATCATACCAAAGACAAAGGCAGGATTTTAGGGAGCCAGACCTCCAAGCTTCATGAATCTTAGACAGTTAGGAGCCAGAGGGATCTTTGAGATAATCAAGTTCCACCCCCTAATTTTACAGGCCCAGAGGGAGGAATAGACTTGCTCAAAATCATGCATGTGGAAGGAGCCAAATTTAGAATATAAATTTCCTAATTATCAGTTAATGTTCTTTCCCTCTCACCATAATCACTCGGGTTGAGAGTTTAAGAGGTCCTTAAAATTCCTCAGAAATAAAAAGTACATTATATATTGAGAAATTTAAAAAGTAATTCCTGTGTGACATTTTTATTGCTAGTTGTTAATCCTCACCCGAGGATATTTTTTTCATTGATTTTTAGAGAAAGTGGGAGAGAGAGAGAGAGAAACATTAATGTGAGAGACACATCAATTGGTTGCCTCCTGAATATACTAGTACCTCTAGGAGATCGAACCCACAATCCAGGTATGTGCCCTTGACCAGGAATCAAGCCCGAAATCCTTCAGTCTGCAGGCCCACGCTCTAACCACTGAGAAAACTGACCAGGGCCTGTGTGATTTTGAATACAATCATAGTAGCAAACATTTCCCTTTTTGTATGCATTTTGGCCTTTGACTACTTACTGTCTGGTGCTGTTCTCTAATAGTTGGTGTGCATTAATATAGTGTCCCTGTAAAGCCATATATTGCGGCACATTCTTGCTAAATGGAAGGTGTTGTCACCAGAGCACACGGAGATTTAAAAACAAAAGTACAGCATATGCTGCTCTGAGTTGCTGGGGGCAATGAGGATAATCTCTGCCCTCTTCCCCCTTCTCTCCCAGTGAGGACCCTGAGCAACACGGGAGAAAAATTCAGGTGCCATGTATGATTTACACACACACACACACAGTTCAACAAATATTTCTATCAAACACTGTGCTGCCAGGTAATGAGGTGCAGGATATCTGTCGCAGGGAGCACTACAGAAGTCAGTGCATTGCATAGGAAGGAAGTGAGTTTACATTCACGATGGAGGTGGGGTGGGAAGCGCAGGTACTGTACTTAGCCGTCAGGTTTAACTCCTAATTTGAATATAAATTTTGTTTACTTTTCATAGTCAATCAACCAACTTTGGACACCGGCAGGTAATTCTTAAGAAGTCATTTCTAGCCCTGGCTGGTGTGGCTCCTTTGGCTGAGCTTTGTCCTATGTAACAAAAGGTCACCAGTTTGATTCCTGACCAGGGAACCTGCCCAGGTTGCAGGCCCAATCCCCTGTAGTGGGTGTGTAGGAGACAGCTGATCAGCGATTCTCTCTCATCATTGATGTTTCTGTCTTTCTTCCTTTCCCTTCCTCTCTCTGAAATGAATTTTAAAATATTTTTTTTAAATAAAAACATAGTAAAATCTCAAACATCTCTCGCAGCCGTGTTTTTGCTGATAAGTTTTTGAGGGCAAGGGAAACTCGGAAAAGATAAACAAACGGGACTCCATCAAGCTGAAAAGCTTTTGTACAGCAAAAGAAACCGTCAACACAATGGAAAGAGAACTTGCTGTAGGGAAGAGCATACTCACCAATGATATATCCAGTAAGGCGTTAATTTCCAAAATATATATATATAAAGGACTTCTAGATCTCAACACCAGGAAGACAAACAATCCAATTAAAAAGCCACAACGGGTTTGGTTCAGTGGATAGAGCGTCGGCATGCGGACTGAAAGGTCCCAGGTTCGATTCCGGCCAAGGGCATGTATCCTGGTTTTGGGCACATCCTCAGTAAGGGGTGTGCAGGAGGTGGCTGGTCAATGTCTCTCTCTCATCAATGTTTCTAACTATCCATCTTCCTTCCTTTCTGTGAGAAATCAAAATATATTAAAAAAATAAAAATAAAAAGCCACATGTATGCACCCCTCACTTTGAGCCAGCTGTGGCATAAGTGCTCCCCACATATCAACTCATCCAAGGCCCACAAGAGTTTTAGGAGATAAATATGATTTCCATCCCATTTTATAGAAGTGAACATGGAGGCATAGAGAAGTAAAACAATTTGCTCATGGCCTCATTGCTGGTGATACAATATTTATAAGCAGTTGTGTCTATAAACTGGCCCTCCCCCGCTGGCCTGCGATTCCAGCTGTAGAGTCTGAGTCCTCCTGGCGCCTCAGAAGCTGCCTTCTCCCACTTTTATTAGGAAGAGCAAACCGCTATGTCATTACTACCTTCCGCAGTATGTCTACAGTAAATAGGCAGGGCAAATGAATGGCTGCAGGCTCGTTGGCTTTTTATAACTTTGAAATTATACAAGGGGAGCAAGGACTACCTCACTAATTCAATATTTAAAAGGTATTTTAAATTTATATGGTAGCCAGCTAAGAATGGGGAGAGGAAATAGGATAGGTGAAGAAAGAGGAAGGAAAAAAAAAAGAGAGAGCTTTTTACAAAATTTCAAAAAAGTGGTGACTAGGCTAGTCACCACTTACCTTATTTAGTGTAAAAGGAAAAAGAAAAAAAAAAGGATATAGAAATTACTTTTCTAAGACTCTTCCCTGGTCGCTTGGATTGAGAGCTGTTATTTCCATGTGAAGTGTTAATGATGCAGCTGATAAATAGGGTTGATCATTTTTCGTTGCTTTGTTCTTGAACTTTAAGAGGCTCTGACTAGTCAGGACAACCCACTAGGGAGAACCGAGTGAGCTCAGCAGTAATTGCCTGGAGGATTCAGCCAGAGGAAAGCAAGCAGTGAGTGAGATCTGGTCTTTGAGCTCTCAGAGCTTTTGCCTCCAAACGGAATGAGACCCAAACAGCAGTCACCATGAGCCACTGCCAGGAACTTAGCCCATCTATTTTCCAGTTGAGGGTTCAAATGAAAATAAGTTGTCTTGAGTGGCTAGGAACAGCAATCCCTATGTATCGAGGCCATTCACTTTTCCTATCCCTGTGTGCTACGGACTGATGGAGAGAAGGCCACAATCATGGGGCTTGGCGCTACCATAAAGCCACCCTCTCCAACCTCAGGGGGCCATCACAAGTCTGCCAGTCAGCATCTGTTCTAAACCTGCTCTCTTACCTATGTCCCCCACTCGTTTCTCTCTACTCACTTTTAAAAATACATATTTTTATTGATTTCAGAAAGGAAAGGAGGAAGATAGAAACATCAATGATGAGAGAGAATCATAGATTGACTGCCTCCTGCGCACCCCACACCTGGAATCAAGCCCACAACCTGGGCATATGCCCTGATCGGGAATCGAACCGGGACCTCCTGGTTCTTAGGTCGATGCTCAACCACTGAGCCATGTTGGCCGGGCTCTACTCACTTCTTACTAGAGCTTCCCTCCCCTGCTCTGGTCCATTACTCCAGTCCCAGGAAGGGGCTGTCTCCCCAGTGGTAAGACCCCGCCCACCTGCACTAAACAAGGAAGGTCAGGCAAGGCTGTATTCTATTCAGGGCCCAGGAAGGGGAGCGGTGCCCTGTTTCTTCGCTGACTCCCATATTGAGCACAATGTTGGTCCTTGTCTGATTCAACTGCTCCCCTGTTTGCCACGCTGTCCACAACCCTGTGTTCCACTAGTTGCCAAGATCATTTCTTCCCAGCTCTCCCCCATTCCTGACTGTTCTTTTCAAATTCCTTACTGCACCCCCATTTCTCATTTCCTCCAGAACATGGACCACATCTGTTTATTCTACACACGCTTCCTAGATGGTTTCAATTTTTTCTTCTCTTCTTGCCTTAACCACCATTAAATTAGGACTGTTTCCCTCTACACAGCCAGCCACGACCTCTGACTCAAGCTTCAGGCTCATTGGTCTCACTACCTGGATATACTACAGGCATCTCAAATATATCAAATACATCAAACAAAATTCTTTGTCTTATCATCCACTGCTGCCACTCACTCCCCTTTCCTTTGGGTTTCTTGAGTTAATGACACCACACTAGATCCAACTACACCCAAGTAGAAACTAGTAGAAACTAGGATGGAAGGTTACAATTTCCTCTCACTCTCACCTCTGACACCCAGTCAGTCACCCAATCCTACCAGTGTCACCTCGTAAGCATTTCTCACAGCTACCCTCTTCTTAAAGACACCTCTACACTGACATAGGCCCTCACTAGCCGCTTAGAGAGTCTAAGCTTGTCCCTTTCCAATTCATATTCTGTATTGCCAGGGTGCTCTGTTTAAAATGCCAGTCTGACCATGTGACTTAAAACCCTTAAATTCTTCGGGGGGGGGGGGGCGGGTAAGGGGGGAGAGAATGTTCTCTGTACCCCCAGTGTTGGTAATTTATTTGGACTCTAATGTCATTTCAATAGATGCAGACATAAAACTAGGTATAAATATGTATTTGTGGCCCATGAAACTATAAGAGCAATGACAATTTACCAACTAAATAAAAAACAAAACTATAAAATCAATACTTTTAAAATATAAAAAAAATTGCCAAGACCGGTTTGGCTCAGTGGATAGAGCGTCGGCCTGCGGACTGAAAGGTCCC
>PVJN01034997.1:0-22387 GCA_004026805.1 Lasiurus borealis | reverse complement strand
CATAGCCCTAAACCTTATACTAACCCTAACCCTAGCCCTAACCCTACCCTATCTCTATGCTCAGCACTAACTCTAACCCTAACCCTAGACCTAACCCTAATCCTAACCCTACACTAAACCTAACCCTAGCCATAACCCTAACCTATCCCTATCCCTAACCCTAACCCTAAACATAGCCCTAGACCTAACCCTAACCCTAAACCTAACCCTACCCATACCCTAACCTTAACCCTAGCCCTAACCCTAACCCTAACACTAACCCTAAACCTACCCCTACCCCTAACCCTAACCCTAAACCTAGCCCTAACCCTAACCCTAGACTTAAGCCTAACCCTAAACCTAACCCTACCCCTAACCCTAACCCTAACCTAAGCCTAACTCTATGCCCAGGGCTAACCCTAACCCAACCCTAAACCTAACCCTAGCCCTAACCCTAACCCTAACCCAAAACCTAACATTAGCCCTAACCCTAAACGTAACCATAACCCTAGCCAAAACCCTAACCCTAACCCTAACCTTAACCCTAGCCCAAAGACTAAACATAATCACAACCCTAAACGTAATCCTGGCCTTAACCCTAATCCTAGACATAATCCTAACCCTAACCCTAACCCTAACACAAACCCTATGCTCAGTACAAACCCTAATACTAATACTACTCCTAATCCTAACCTTAACCCTAGTTCTACCCCTACACCTAAACCTAACCCTAACCCCAGCCCTAACTCTAGCCCTAATCTTAAACCTAACCGTAACCCTAACCTAAACCCTAACCCTGACCTAATCCTAACCCTAAACTTAGCCCTAACCCTGAGCCTAAATCTATGCCCAGGACTAACCCAACCCTAACCCTAGCCTTACCCCTAACACAATCACTAGCCCTAGTCCTAAAACTAACCTGAGCCCTAAACCTAACCCTAACCCTAAACCTAACACGAGCCCTAACCCTAACCCTATACCTAGACCTACCCCTTCCCCTAACCATAACCCTGGCCTTAACTCTAACCCTAGCTTTAGTTCTAAACCTAGCCCTTGCCTTAACCCTAGAGAAAAACTTAACCCTAACCTTAGCCCCAACACTAACCCTAAACTTACACCTAACCCTAACTTTAAACCTAGCCCTATACCTAAACCTCATACTAACCCTAAACCTAACCCTTACCCTAGCCATAAACCTAAGCCTAGACCTAGCCCTAACCCTAACCTTAACCCTAAACCTATGCCCAGCACTAACCCTAACCCTAACCCTTATATTACTCCTAACCCTAAACTTAAACCTAGTACTAAACCAAAATGTAACCCTAATACTAACCCTAGCCCTAACTGTAGCCCTATTCTAAACCCTAACCATAAACCTAACCTAAACCATAGCCCTAAACCTAATAATAACCCTAACACTAGCCCTAACACTAACCCTATCTCTATGCCAAGCACTAACTCTAGCCCTAACCCTAGCCCTAATCCTAACCCTAACCATACACTAACCCTAACCCTAGCCATAACCCTAACCTATCCCTAGCCCTAACCCTAACCCTAACCTTAGCCCTAGACCTAACCCTAACCCTAGCCCTAACCCTAACCCTAGACTTAACCCTACCCCTAAACCTACCCCTAACCCTAACCCTAACCTAAGCCTAACTCTATGCCCAGACCTAACCCTAACCCAACCCTAACCTAACCCTAGCCCTAACCCTAACCCTTACCCAAAACCTAACACTAGCCCTAACCCTAAACCTAACCACAACCCTAGCCAAAACCCTAAACCTAACCCTAACCTTAACCCTAGACCAAAGACTAAACATAACCACAACCCTAAACGTAATCCTGGCCTTAACTCTAACCCTAGCCATAATCCTAACACTAACCCTAACCCTAACCCAAACCCTATGCTCAGTACTAACCCTAATCCTAATACTACTCCTAACCCTAACCTTAACCCTAGTTCTACCCCTAACCCTAAACCTAACCCTAACCCCAGCCCTAACTCTAGCCCTAATCTTAAACCTAACCGTAAAACTAACCTCAACCCTAGCCCTGAGCTAATCCTAACTCTATACTTAGCCCTAACCCACAGCCTAAATCTATGCCCAGCACTAAACCAACCCTAACCCTAGCCTTACCCCTAACCCCATCCCTAGCCCTAGTCCTAAAACTAACCTGAGCCCTAAACCTAGCCTTAACCCTAAACCTAACACTAGCCCTAACCCTAACCTTAACCCTAAACCTAATCCTAGCAGTACCCGTAACCCTAGCCCTAACCCTAAACCTAGCCCTACCCCTTCACCTAACCATAACCCTGGCCTTAACTCTAACCCTAGCTTTAGCTCTAAACCTAGCCCTTGCCTTAACCCTAGCCAAAAACTTAACACTAACCTTAGCCCTAACACCAACCCTAACATTACTCCTAACCCAAATCTTAAACCTAGTCCTAAAACTAAACCTAAACCTAAGCCTAACACTAGCACTAATCCTAACCTTAATCCTAGCCCTAAACCAAAACCTAACCCTAACCGTAATTTTAGCCCTAACCTTAAACCTAACCCTAGCCATATACCTAAGCCTAGACCTAGAACTAACCCTAAGCCTAACCCTTACCATAGTCCTAAACCTAACCCTCGCCCTAACCCTAAAGGTAACCCTGGCCTTAACTCTAACCCTAGCCTTAAACCTAAACCTAGCCCTAACCCTAAACCTAGCCCTAGCCCTAACCCTAACCGTAACCCTTGCCATAAGTCTAACCCTAGCATTAACCTTAACCCTTCCCCTAGCCCTAGCACTCACCCTAACCCTAACTCTATCCTAACACTAACCCTACCCTAACACTAACCCTAGCTCTAACCCTAACCCTAGCCCTATCCCTAAACCTAACCCTAAAGCTAACCCTAACCCTAGTCCTAACCCTAAACCTAACCCTAGTCCTTACCCTAACAATAGATTTAAACTTAACCCCAGACATAGCCCTCACCCTAAACATAAACCTAACCCTAGCACTAACCCTTACCCGAACCGGAGCCCTAACCCTAATGCTAAACCTCACCCTAACCCTAATCCCTAACACTATCCCTAAATACAACCCTAAACGTAACGCTGGTCTTAACTCTAAATATAGCACTAAACCTAACCCTAACCCAAAACCTAACCCTAACCCTAGCCCTAACCATATCCCTAGCCATACCCTAGCCCTAACCCTAACCCTAACACTATGCCCAACACTAACCCTTACCCTAACCCTAATGCTAATACTACTCCTAACACTAACCTTAACCCTAGTCCTAAACCGAAACGTAACCCTAACTATAACCCTAGCCCTAAGTCTAGCCCTAATCTTAACCCTAACCTTAACCCTCATTAAACCCTAGCCCTAGCCCTAATTCTAAAGCTAAACTGAGCACAAACCCTAACCCTAACCCTAGCCCTAGCCCTAGCCCTAAACCTAACCATAGCCCTAACCCTAAACCTAGCCCTAAATTTAACCCTAACACTAACTTAATCCTAACACTAACCATAAACAGTACCCTAGCCCTAATCCTAACCCTAACCCTAGCACTAACCCTAACCCTAACCCTAGCCCTAGCCCTAAACCTGAACCCTAACACTAACTCTAACCCTAACGTTAACCCTACCTCTAACCCTAGCCCTAACACTAACCCTAACCTTACATCTAACCCTAACTTTAAACCTAGCCCTATAACTAAATCTTATACTAACCCTAACCCTAGCCCTTACCCTAGCCATAAACCTAAGCCTAGACCTAGCCCTAACCCTTACCCTAACCCTAAACCTATGCCCAGCACTAACCCTAACACTAAACCTAACCCTAACCCTAACCCTAATCCTAACCCTTATATTACTCCTAACCCTAAACTTAAACCTAGTACTAAACCAAAACGTAACCCTAATCCTAACCCTAGCCCTAACTGTAGCCCTATTCTAAACCCTAACCATAAACCTAACCTAAACCATAGCCCTAAACCTAATACTAACCCTAACCCTAGCCCTAAACCCAACCCTATCTATATGCCCAGCACAAACTCTAGCCCTAACCCTAGCCCTAACCCTAGCCCTAACCCTAAACCTAACCCTAGCCCTAACCCTAAAACTAATCCTAGTCCTAACCCTAACCCTAACCTTACACTAACCCTAACCCTAGCCATAACCCTATCCTATCTCTAGCCCTAACCCTAACCCTAACCTTAGCCCTAGACCTAATCCTAACCCTAAACCTAACCCTACCACTAACCCTAATCCTAACCCAAACCCTAACCCTAACCCTAACCCTAACCCTAACCCTAACCCTAGACTTAACCCTAACCCTAAACCTAACCCTACCCCTACCCCTATCCCTAAACCTAACCCTAAACTAAGCCTAACTCTATGCCCAGCCCTAACCCTTACCCCAGCCTAACCCTAACCCTAGCCCTAACCCTAACCCTTACCCAAAACCTAACACTAGCCCTAACCCTAAACCTAACAACAACACTAGCCAAAACCCTAACCCTAACCCTAACCTTAAGCTAGCCCAAAGACTAAACATAACCACAACCCTAAACGTAATCCTGGCCTTAACTATAACCCTAGCCATAATCCTAACACTAACCCTAACCCTAACCCAAACCCTATGCTCAGTACTAACCCTAATCCTAATACTACTCCTAACCCTAACCTTAACCCTAGTTCTACCCCTAACCCTAAACCTAACCCTAAGCCCAGTCCTAACTCTAGCCCTAATCTTAAACCTAACTGTAAAACTAACCTCAACCCTAGCCCTGAGTTAATCCTAACTCTAAACTTAGCCCTAACGCTCAGCCTAAATCTATACCCAGCACTAACCCAACCCTAACCCAAGCCTTACCCCTAACCCCATCCCTAGCCCTAGTCCTAAAACTAACCTGAGCCCTAAACCTAGCCTTAACCCTTAACCTAACACTAGCCCTAACCCTAACCCTAACCCTAAACCTAATCCTAGCAGTACCCCTAACCCTAGCCCTAACCCTAAACCTACCCCTACCCCTTTCCCTAACCATAACCCTGGCCTTAACTCTAACCCTAGCTTTAGCTCTAAACCTAGCCCTTGCCTTAACCCTAGGCAAAAACTTAACCCTAACCTTAGCCCTAACACCAACCCTAACATAACTCCTAACCCAAACCTTAAACCTAGTCCTAAAAACTAAACCTAAACCTAAGCCTAACTCTAGCACTAATCCTAACCTTAATCCTAGCCCTAATCCTAAACCTAACCCTAACCGTAATCTTAGCCCTAACCTTAAACCTAACCCTAGCCATATACCTAAGCCTAGACCTAGAACTAACCCTAAGCCTAACCCTAACCATAGTCCTAAACCTAACCCTCGCTCTAACCCTAAAGGTAACCCTGGCCTTAACTCTAACCCTAACCTTAAACCTAAACCTAGCCCTAACCCTAAACCTAGCCCTAGCCCTAACCCTAACCATAACCCTTGCCATAAGTCTAACACTAGTATTAACCTTAACCCTTCCCCTAGCCCTAAAACTCACCCTAACACTAACTCTACCCTAACCCTACCCTAACACTAACCCTAGCTCTAACACTAACCCTAGGCCTATCCCTAAACCTAACAATAAAGCTAACCCTAACCCTAGACCTAACCCTAAAACTAACTCTAGTCCTTACCCTAACACTAGACTTAAACTTAACCCTAGACCTAGCCCTAACCCTAAACATAAACCTAACCCTAGCCCTAACCCTTACCCGAACCGTAGCCCTAACCCTAATGCTAAACCTCACCCTAACCCTAATCCCTAACACTATCCCTAAATACAACCCTAAATGTAATGCTAGTCTTAACTCTAACCCTAGCCCTAAACCTAACCCTAACCCAATTCCTAACCTTAACGCTAGCCCTAACCATATCCCTAGCCATACCCTAGCCCTAACCCTAACCCTAACACTATGCCCAACACTAACCCTTACCCTAACCCTAACGCTAATACTACTCCTAACTCTAACCTTAACCCTAGTCCTAAACTGAAACGTAACCCTAACTCTAACCCTAGCCCTAATTTTAGCCCTAATCTTAACCCTAAACTTAACCCTAACCTAAACCCAGCCATAGCCCTAATCATAAACCTAAACATAGCCCAAACCCTAACCCTAACCCTAACCCTAGCCCTAGCCCTAAACCTAACCATAGCCCTAACCCTAACCCTAGCTCTAACTTTAACCTTAACCCTAACTTTACCCTAACAATAACCCTAGCCATAACACTAACCATAAACAGTACCCTAGCCCTAATCCTAACACTAACCCTAGCCCTAACCGTAATCCTAAACCTAGCCCTAACACTAACCCTAACCTTTCACCTAACCCTAACTTTAAACCTAGCCCTAAACCTAAACCTAATACTAAACCTAACCCTAACCCTAACCCTTACCCTAGCCATAAACCTAAGCCTAGACCTAGCCCTAACCCTAACCCTATCCCTAAACCCATGCCAAGCACTAACCCTAATCCTAACCCTAACCCTACCCCTTATATTACTCCTAACCCTAAACTTAAACCTAGTACTAAACCAAAATGTAACCCTAATCCTAACCCTAGCCCTAACTGTAGCCCTATTCATAACCCTAACCATAAACCTAACCTAAACCATAGCCCTAAACCTAATACTAACCTTAACCCTAGCCTTAACCCTAACCCTATCTCTATGCCCAGCACTAACTCTAACACTAACCCTAGCCCTAACCCTAAACCTAAATCTACCCTAACCCTAAACCTAACCCTAGCCCTAACCCTAACAAAAACCCTACACTAACCCTAACCGTAGCCATAACCCTAACCTATCCCTAGCCCTAACCCTAACCCTAACCATAGCCCTAGACCTAACCCTAACCCTAAACCTGACCCTACCCCTAACCCTAACCCTAACCCTAGCCCTAACCCTAACCCTAACCCTAACCCTAAACCTAACCTAAGCCTAACTCTATGCCCAGCCGTAACCCTAACCCAACCCTAACACTAACCCTAGCCCTAACCCTAACCCTAACCCAAAACCTAACACTAGTCCTAACCCTAAGCTTAACCATAGCCCTAGCCAAAACCCTAACCCTAACCCTAACCTTAACCCTAGCCCAAAGACTAAACATAACCAAAACCCTAAACGTAATCCTGGCCTTAACTCTAACCCTAGCCATAATCCTAACCCTAACCCTAACCCTAACACAAACCCTATGCTCAGTACTAACCCTAATCCCAATACTACTCCTAACCCTAACCTTAACCCTAGTTCTATCCCTAACCCTAAACCTAACCCTAACCCCAGGCCTAACTCTAGCCCTATTCTTAAACCTAACCGTAACCCTAACCTAAACCCTAGCCCTGACCTAATCCTAACCCTAAACTTAGCCCTAACCCTCAGCCTAAATCTATGCCCAGCACTAACCCAACCCTAACCCTAGCCTTACCCCTAACCCCATCCCTAGCCCTAGTCCTAAAACTAACCTGAGCCCTAAACCTAACCCTAACCCTAAACCTAAAACTAGCCCTAACCCTAAAATTAACCCTAACCCTAACACTAACACTAACCCTAGCCATAACACTAACTCGAATTCTAACCCTAACCCTAGCCCTAACACTAACCCTAAACCTAGCCCTAACCCTAACCATAACCATAGCCCTAACCTTAGCCCTAACATTATCACTAATCCGAACCTTAGCCCTAAACCTAGCCCTAGCCCTAAACCTAACCCTAACACTCACACTACCGTCAACCTAACCCTAAACCTAACCCTAACCCTAGCCCTAACCCTAATCCTAAACCTAACCCTAGCCCAAACATTAATAATAACACTAACCCAAACCCTAGCCCTAACACTAGCCCAAAACCTAACCCTAACCCTAACTGTACACGTCGCTCTAACCTTAACCCTAACCCTAGCCCTAACCCTAACACTAACCCTAGCCCTAACACTAACCCTAACCTTAATACTGACCCTAACCTTAATCTTAGCCCTAACCCGAACCCTAACCCTAACCTAAATCATAACCATTACCTTAACTTCAACCCTAGTCTTAACCTTAAACCTCCACCTATCCCTAAGCCTAACCCTAACCCTAAACCTACCCTAACCCTAACCCTAGCCCTAACTCTAACCAAAACTCTATTCCTAACCATAAACCTAACCCTAGCACTAAACCTAATCCTTACCCTAGCCCTAACCCTAATGGTAAACCTAACACTAACCCTACTTCAAACCATAACCCTAACCCCACCCTAACCATAACCCTAGCCCTACTCTAACCCTAGCTATAAATATGGTCCTAACCCTAATCCTAACCATAACACTAACGCTTTTCTAGCCTAAACCTAAACCTAACTCTAGCGATAACCCTTACCATATCCTTAACCTTAACCCTAGCCCTAGAATAACCCTAAACCTAAACCTAACCCTAGCGCTAAAACTAACCCTAACACTCACCCTAACCCTAATGCTAAACCTGACCCTAACCCTAACCAAAACCCTAAATGTAATCCTGGCCTTAACTCTAAACATAGCCATAATCTTAACCCTAACCCTAACCCTAATCCTAGCCCTAACCCTAGCCCTAGCTCTACCCTAACACTAACCCTAACCCTAACCCTATGCTCAGCACTAACCCTAACCCTAACACTAATCCTAAAACTACTCCTAACCCTAATCTTAATCCTATTTCTAACCCTAACGCTAACCCTATACACTAACCCTAACCATAACCCTAACCTAAACCGTAGCCGTGACCCTAATCCTAACCCTAAACCTAGCCCTAAACCTAAGCCTAACTCTATGCCCAGCACTAACCCTAACTCTAAGCCTAGCTCTGACCCTAACCCTAGCCCTAGCATTAGCCCTAAACCTAACCCTAACCCTAACCCTAAACCTAACACTAGCCCTAACCCTAAACCTAACCCTAACCCTAGCCCTAACTCTAACCCTAGCTCTAACCCTAACCCTAGCCCTAACCCAAACCCTAACCCTAACGCTACCATAACCCTGGACCTAACTCTAAACCGAACCATAGTCCAAACCTAACTCTAGACTTAACCTTAACCCTAGCCTAAGCCCTAACCCTAATCCTAAACAAAACACAACCCCAACCCTAACCTTATCCCTAGTTCTAACCCTAATGCTAAACCTAAACCTAACCCTAGCCCTAACCCTAACCCTAACCAAAACCTAAACGTAACCCTGGTCTTAACCCTAACGCTAGCCCTAACCCTAGCCCTAGCCCTACCCTAACCCAAACCCTAACCCTAACCGTAACCTTATGTACAGCACTAAAATTACCCCAACCCTAATAATAGTCCTAACCAAAACCTTAACCCTAGTCCTAAACCAAAATGTAACCCTAACCGTAAACCTGTGCCTAACTCTAGCCCTAATCTTACCCGTAATTGTAACCCTAGCCCTAAACCTAACACTAACCCTAACCCTGACCTAGCCCTAACGCTAACCCTAACCCTAACACTAAACATAAACATAACTCTAGCCCTAAGTCTAACCCTAACAGTAGCCCTGGCCCTAACCCTACCCCTACCCCTACCCCTAACCCTAACCCTAATGCAAGACTTAGCCCTAAACTTAACCCTAGCATTAACCCTAACCCTACCTTTAAACCTAACCCTAATCCTAAATCTCACCCTAACCCTAAACCTAACCCTAACCTTAGCCCTAACCCTAATGCCAAACCTAGCACTAACCCTAGCTCTAAACATAATCCTAACCCTACCCTAACCCTAACCTTAACCCTAGCCCTAACTCTAAACCTAGCTATAAATCTAGCCCTAAACCTAACCCTAACACTAGCGGTAAACCTAACCCTAGTCCTAGCCCTAACACTAAACCTAACCCTAACCCTAGCCCTAACCCTATGCCCAGAACTAACCATAAACCTAACCCTAGCCCTAAACCTAACCCTAACCATAGCCCTAACACTAATGGTAAACCTAACACTAACCCTAGCTCTAACCATAACTCTAACCTTTCCCTAACCATAACCCTAGCCCTAACTCTAACCCTAGCTCTACATATGGTCCTAACCCTAATCCTAACCATAACCCTAACGCTTTTCTAGCCTAAACCTCAACCTAACTCTAGCGATAACCCTTACCATAGCCTTAACCTTAACCCTAGCCCTAGAATAACCTTAAACCTAAACCTAACCCTAGCGCTAAAACTAACCCTATCCCTCACCCTAACACTAATGCTAAACCTGACCCTAACCCTAACCACAACCCTAAATGTAACCCTGTCCTTAAACTCTAACCCTAGCCATAATCCTAAACATAACCCTAACCCTAATCCTAGCACTAACCCTAGCCCTACCCTAACACTAACGCTAACCCTAACCCAAACCCTATGCTCAGTACTAACCCTAATCCTAATACTACTCCTAACCCTAACCTTAACCCTAGTTCTACCCCTAATCCTAAACCTAACCCTAACCCCAGCCCTAACTCTAGCCCTAATCTTAAACCTAAGGGTAAAACTAACCTCAACCTTAGCCCTGAGCTAATCCTAACTCTAAACTTAGCCCTTACCCTCAGCCTAAATCTATGCCCAGCACTAACCCAACCCTAAACCTAGCCTTACCCCTAACCCCATCCCTAGCCCTAGTCCTACAAACTAACCTGAGCCCTAAACCTAGCCTTAACCCTAAACCTAACACTAGCCCTAACCCTAACCCTAACCCTAATCCTAGCAGTACCCCTAACTCTAGCCCTAACCCTAAACCTAGCCCTACCACTTCCCCTAACCATAACCCTGGTCTTAACTCTAACCCTAGCTTTAGCTCTAAACCTAGCCCTTGCCTTAACCCTAGCCAAAAACTTAACCCTAATCTTAGCCCTAACACCAACCCTAACATTACTCCTAACCCAAACCTTAAACCTAGTCCTAAAACTAAACCTAAACCTAAGCCTAACTCTAGCCCTATTCCTAACCTTAATCCTAGCCCTAATCCTAAACCTAACCCTAACCGTAATCTTAGCCCTAACCTTAAACCTAACCCTAGCCATATACCTAAGCCTAGACCTAGAACTAACCCTAAGCCTAACCCTAACCATAGTCCTAAACCTAACCCTCGCTCTAACCCTAAAGGTAACATTGGCCTTAACTTTAACCCTAGCCTTAAACCTAAACCTAGCCCTAACCCTAAACCTAGCCCTAGCCCTAACCCTAACCATAACCCTTGCCATAAGTCTGACACTAGCATTAACCTTAACCCTTCCCCTAGCCCTAACACTTACCCTAACCCTAACTCTACCCTAACCCTACCCTAACACTAAACCTAGCTCTAACCCTAACCCTAGGCCTATCCCTAAACCTCACCCTAAAGCTAACCCTAACCCTAGCCCTAACCCTAAAACTAACTCTAGTCCTTACCCTAACACTAGACTTAAACTTAACCCTAGACCTAGCCCTAACCCTAAACATAAACCTAACCCTAGCCCTAACCCTTACCCGAACCATAGCCCTAACCCTAATGCTAAACCTCACCCTAACCCTAATCCCTAACACTATCCCTAAATACAACCCTAAACGTAATGCTAGTCTTAACTCTAACCCTAGCCCTAAACCTAACCCTAACCCAATTCCTAACCCTAACGCTAGCCCTAACCATATTCCTAGCCATACCCTAGCCCTAACCCTAACCCTAACACTATGCCCAACACTAACCCTTACCCTAACCCTAACGCTAATACTACTCCTAACTCTAACCTTAACCCTAGTCCTAAACTGAAACGTAACCCTAACTCTAACCCTAGCCCTAATTTTAGCCCTAATCTTAACCCTAAACTTAACCCTAACCTAAACCCAGCCATAGCCCTAATCATAAACCTAAAAATAGCCCAAACCCTAACCCTAACCCTAACCCTAGCCCTAGCCCTAAACCTAACCATAGCCCTAACCCTAACCCTAGCTCTAACTTTAACCTTAACCCTAACTTTACCCTAACAATAACCCTAGCCATAACACTAACCAAAAACAGTACCCTAGCCCTAATCCTAACACTAACCCTAGCCCTAACCGTAATCCTAAACCTAGCCCTAACACTAACCCTAACCTTTCACCTAACCCTAACTTTAAACCTAGCCCTAAACCTAAACCTAATACTAAACCTAACCCTAACCCTAACCCTAACCCTTACCCTAGCCGTAAACCTAAGCCTAGACCTAGCCCTAACCCTAACCCTATCCCTAAACCCATGCCAAGCACTAACCCTAACCCTAACCCTAACCCTACCCCTTATATTACTCCTAACCCTAAACTTAAACCTAGTACTAAACCAAAACGTAACCCTAATCCTAACCCTAGCCCTAACTGTAGCCCTATTCATAACCCTAAGAATAAACCTAACCTAAGCCATAGCCCTAAACCTAATACTAACCTTAACCCTAGCCTTAATCCTAACCCTATCTCTATGCCCAGCACTAACTCTAACACTAACCCTAGCCCTAACCCTAGCCCTAACCCTAAACCTAAATGTACGCTAACCCTAAACCTAACCCTAGCCCTAACCCTAACAAAAACCCTACACTAACCATAACCGTAGCCATAACCCTAACCTATCCCTAGCCCAAACCCTAACCCTAACCCTAACCCTAGACCGAACCCTAACCCTAAACCTACCCCTACCCCTAACCCTAACCCTAAACCTAACCTAAGCCTAACTCTATGCCCAGCCCTAACCCTAACCCAACCCTCACACTAACCCTAGCCCTAACCCTAACCCTAAACCAAAACCTAACACTAGCCCTAACCCGAAACCTAACCATAGCCCTAGCCAAAACCCTAACCCTAACCCTAACCTTAATCCTAGCCCAAAGACTAAACATAACCAAAACCCTAAACGTAATCCTGGCCTTAACTCTAACCCTAGCCATAATCCTAACCCTAACCCTAACCCTAACCAAACCCTATGCTCAGTACTAACCCTAATCCCAATACTACTCCTAACCCTAACCTTAACCCTAGTTCTATCCCTAACCCTAAACCTAACCCTAACCCCAGGCCTAACTCTAGCCCTATTCTTAAACCTAACCGTAACCCTAACCTAAACCCTAGCCCTGACCTAATCCTAACCCTAAACTTAGCCCTAACCCTCAGCCTAAATCTATGCCCAGCACTAACCCAACTCTAACACTAGCCTTACCCCTAACCCCATCGCTAACCCTAGTCCTAAAACTAACCTGAGCCCTAAACCTAACCCTAACCCTAAACCTAACACTAGCCCTCACCCTAAAATTAACCCTAACCCTAACCCTAACACTAACCCTAGCCATAACACTAACCCCAATTCTAACCCTAACCCTAGCCCTAATACTAACCCTAAACCTAGCCCTAACCCTAACCATAACCCTAGCCCTAACCTTAGCCCTAACATTATCCCTAGCCCAAACCTTAGCCCTAAACCTAGCCCTATCCCTAAACCTAACCCTAACACTCACACTACCGTCAACCTAACCCTAACCCTAACCCTAACCCTAGCCATAACCCTAATCCTAAACCTAACCCTAGCCCAAACATTAATAATAACACTAACCAAAACCCTAGCCCTAACACTAGCCCAAACCCTAACTCTAACCCTAAAGTACACGCCGCTCTAACCTTAACCCTAACCCTAGCCCTAACCCTAACACTAACCCTAGCCCTAACACTAACCCTAACCTTAATACTGACCCTAACCTTAATCTTAGACCTAACCCTAACCCTAACCCTAACCTAAACCGTAACCATTACCTTAACTTTAACCCTAGCCTTAACCTTAAACCTCCCCCTATCCCTAAGCCTAACCCTAACCATAAACCTACCCTAACCCTAACCCTAGCCCTAACTCTAACCAAAACTCTATTCCTAACCATAAACCTAACCCTAGCCCTAAACCTAACCCTTACCCTAGCCCTAACCCTAATGGTAAACCTAACACTAACCCTAGTTCAAACCATAACCCTAACCCCACCATAACCATAACCCTAGCCCTACTCTAACCCTAGCTATAAATATGGTCCTAACCCTAATCCTAACCATAACACTAACCCTTTTCTAGCCTAAACCTAAACCTAACTCTAGCGATAACCCTTACCATATCCTTAACCTAAACCCTAGCCCTGGAATAACCCTAAACCTAAACCTAACAATAGCGCTAAAACTAACCCTAACCGTAATGCTAAACCTGACCCTAACCCTATCCACAACCCTAAATGTAACCCTGGCCTTAACTCTAACCCTAGCCATAATCTTAACCATAACCCTAACCCTAATCCTAGCCCTAACCCTAGCCCTAGCCCTACCCTAACACTAACCCTAACCCTAACCTTATGCTCAGCACTAACCCTAACCATAACACTAACCCTAATACTACTCCTAACCCTAATCTTAACCCTATTTCTAACCCTAACCCTATAAACTAACACTAACCATAACCCTAACCTGAACCCTAGCCGTGACCCTAATCCTTACCCTAAACCTAGCCCTAAACCTAAGGCTAACTCTATGCCCAGCACTAACCCTAACCCTAAGCCTAGCTCTGACCCTAACCCTAGCCCTAGCATTAGCCCTAACCCTAACCCTAAACCTAACACTAGCCCTAACCCTAACCCTAACCCTAACGCTAACCATAACCCTAGACCTAACTCTAAACCGAACCATAGTCCAACCCTAACCCTAGACTTAACCTTAACCCTAGCCTAAGCCCTAACCGTAATCCTAAACAAAACACAACCCCAACCCTAACCTTATCCCTAGTTCTAACCCTAATGCTAAACATAAACCTAAACATAGCCCTAACCCTAACCCTAACCAAAACCTAAACGTAACCCTGGTCTTAACCCTAACGCTACCGCTAACCCTAGCCCTAGCCCTACCCTAACCCAAACCCTAACCCTAACCGTAACCCTATGTACAGCACTAAAATTAACCCTAACCCTAATAATAGTCCTAACCAAAACCTTAACCCTAGTCCTACACCGAAATCTAGCCCTAACCGTAAACCTGTACCTAACTCTAGCCCTAATCTTAACTGTAATTGTAACCCTAGCCCTAAACCTAACCCAAACCCTAACCCTGACCTAGCCCTAACTCTAATCCTAACCCTAACACTAAACATAAACATAACTCGAGCCCTAAGCCTAACCCTAACAGTAGCCCTAGCCCTAACCCTAACCCTACCCCTACTCCTAACCCTAACCCTAATGCAAGACCTAGCCCTAAACCTAACCTTAGCATTAACCCTAACCCTACCCCTAAACCTAACCCTAATCCTAAATCTCACCCTAGCCCTAACCCTAACCCTAACCTTAGCCCTAACTCTAATGCTAAACCAAACACTAACCCTAGCTCTAAACATAACCCTAACCCTACCCTAACCCTAACCTTAACCCTAGCCCTAACTCTAAACCTAGCTATAAATCTAGCCCTAAACCTAACCCTAACACTAGCAGTAATCCTAACCTAACCCTAGTCCTAGCCCTAACCGTAAATCTAACCCTAACCCTAGCCTTAACCCTTTGCCCAGAACTAAACATAAACCTAACCCTAGCCCTAAAACTAACCCTAACCCTAGCCCTACCCTAATGGTAAAACCAACACTAACCCTAGCTCTAACCATAACTCTAACCCTACCCTAACTATAACGCTAGCCCTAACTCTAACCCTAGCTCTAAATATGGTCCTAACCCTAATCCTAACCATAACCCTAATGCTTTTCTAGCCTAAACCTAAAACTAACTCTAGCGATAACCCTTACCATATCCTTAACCTTAACCCTATCCCTAGAATAACCCTAAACAAAAACCTAACCCTAGCGCTAAAACTAACCCTAACCCACACCCTAACCCTAATGGTAAACCTGACCCTAACCCTAACCACAACCCTAAATGTAACCCTGGCCTTAACTCTAACTCTAGCCATAATCTTAACCATAACCCTAACCCTAATCCTAGCCCTAACCCTAGCCCTACCCTAACACTAACCCTAACCCTAACACTAAACCTAATACTACTCCTAACCCTAAAATAAACCCTATTTCTAACCCTAACCCTAACCCTAACCCTATACACTAACCCTAACCATAACCCTAACCTAAAACCTAGCCGTGACCCTAATCCTAACCCTAAACCTAACCCTAAACCTAAGCCTAACTCTATGCCCAGCAGTAACGCTAAACCTAAGGCTGGCTCTGAACCAAACCCTAGCCCTAGCCCTAGCCCTAACCCTAACCCTAACCCTAAGCCTAAACCTAACACTAGCCCTAACCCTAAACCTAACCATAACCCTAGCCAAAACCCTAACCCTAACTTTAGCCATAACTCTAACCCTAGTTCTAAACCTAACCCTAGTCCTAACATTAACTCTAACCCTAATGCTAACCATAACCCTAGACCTAACTCTAAAGGGAACCATAGTTCAACCCTAACCCTAGACTTAACCTTAACCCTAGCCTAAGCACTAACCCTAATCCTAAACAAAACACGACCCCAACCCTAACCTTATCCCTAGTTCTAACCCTAATGCTAAACATAAACCTAACCCTAGCCCTATCCTTAACTCTAACCCTAGCCCTAACCCTAACCCTAAACCTAGCTCTAACCTTAATCCTAACCCTAACCCTAACCCTAACCCTAACCGAGTCCCTGCCTTAACTATAACCCTAGCCTTAACCTTAACCATACCCCTTGCCCTAAAACTAACCCTAACCCTAATACTACCCTAACACTAAACCTAACCCTAGCCCTAACTCTAACCCTAGCTCTAACCGTAACCATAGCCCTAACCCTAACCCTAACCCCAACGCTAACCATAACCCTAACTCTAACCCTAGCTATGACCCTAAACCTAGCCCTAGCCCTAGCCGTAACCCTAACACTAACCCTAAACCTAACACTAGCCCTATCCCTTGCCCTAACCCTAGCCAAAAGCCTAACCCCAACCCTAGCCCTAACTCTAAACCTAGTCCTAACTCTAAACCTAGCCCTAACCCTAAACCTAACCATAAACCTAACCCTAACCCTAACCCTAGCCATAACCCTGACCCTAACCCTAAACCTAACCCTAGCCCTAACCCTAAGCCTAACCCTTACTGTAGCCCTAAAGGTAACACTGCCCTTAAATTTAACCCTAACCATAGCACTAACACTAACCCTAACTTTTCTCCTAACCCTAACCTAAACCCTAGCCCTAAACCTAAAACTAACCCTAACATTAACCATAGCCATAACCGTAACCTAGCCCTAGCTCTAACCCTAACCCTAGCCCTAACATTAACACTAACGGCTAACCATAACACTAGCACAAACTCTAAATCTAACCATAGTCCAACCCCAACCCTAGACTTAATCTTAACCCTAGCCTGAGCCCTAACCCTAATCCTAAACAAAACACAACCCCAACCCTAACCCTATCCCTAGTTTAAACCCTAATGCTAAACCTAACCCTAAATCTAGCCCTAACCCTAACCCTAACCACAACCCTAAACGTAACCATGGTCTTAACCCTAATCCTAGCCCTAAACCTAGCCCTAGCCCTACAAAATCCTAATCCTAACCCTAACCCTATGTACAGCACTAACATTAACCCTAAACCTAATACTACTCCTAACCCTAACCTTAACCCTAGTAAAAACCGAAATGTAACCCTAACCGTAAACCTGTCCCTAACTCTTGCCCTAATCTTAACCGTAACTGTAACCCTAAACTAAACCCTAGCCCCAAGCCTAACCGGAACCCTAAACATAAACCTAGCCCTAACCCTAAATGTAACCCTGGCCTTAACTCTAACACTAGCCTTAACTAACTCTAGCCCTAAACCTAACCCTAAACCTAGCCCTAACCCTAACCCTAACCCTAACCCTAACCCTAACCTTAACACTAGCTCTAACCTTAAACCTAGCCCTAATCCTAACCCTAACCCTAACGCTAAACCTAACCCTAGTCCAACCCTAAACCTAGACTTAACCTTAACCCTACTCTTAGCCCTAACCCGAATCCTAAACCTAACCCTAGCCCTAACCCTATGCCCAGCACTAACCCCCTAAACCTAACCGAAACCCTAACTGTACCCCTAACCCTAACCCTAGCTCTGACCCTAACCGTAGCCCTAGCCCTTGCTGTAACCGTAACACTAGCCCTAACCCTAACCCTAACCCTAACCCTAGCCAAAATCCTCACCTTAACCCTAGCCCTAACCCTAAACCTAGTCCTAACTCTAAACCTAGCCCTAACCCTAAACCTAACAGTAAACCTAACCCTAACCTTAAACTTAGCCCTAAACCTAATCCTAACCCTAACCCTAACCCTAGCCCAAACTCTAAACCTAACCCTAAACCTAACCCTAATCCTAGCCCTAGCCCTAACCGTAACCCTAGCCATAACCCTAACCCTAACAATAACCGTAACCCTAGCCTAACCCTAACCCTAACTCTAACCCTAGCCATAATCCTAACACTAACCCTAGCCCTAACCCTAACCCTAACCCTTACTGTAACCCTAAAGGTAACACTGCCCTTAACTTTAACCCTATCCTTAACCCTAACCCTAACCATAGCACTAACACTAATCCTAACTTTACTCCTAACCCTAATCTTAACACTAGCGCTAAAACCAAAACTAACCCTAACCCTAACCATTGCCATAACCGTAACCCTAACCCTAGCCCTAGCCCTAACCCTACCCTAGCGCTAAACCTAACCTTAAGCCTAGCCTTAGCCCTAAATATAACCCTAGCCTTAACCCTAACCCTATCCCTAGCCCTAACCTTAGCTCTAAACCTAGCCCTAGCCCTAATGCTAACTTTAGCCCGAACCCTAATCCTAACCCTAACCCTAAACCTAAACCTAGCCCTAACCCTAACCCTAACCCTATCCCAAGCCTAACCCTAACACTAGCCCTAGCCCTAAACCTAACCCTAGCCCTAACCCTAACCCTAACCCTATCCATAGCCTAACCCTAACCCTAGCCATAGATCTAAACCTAACGCTAGCCCTAACCTTAACCACAACCCTAAAACTAACCATAAAGATAACCCTAGCCCCACACTAACTCTAGCACTAACCCTTAACCTAAGAATACCTTAGCCCTAACCCTAGCCATAGCATAACCTTAACCCTAAACCTAAACCTAACCTAAGCCCTATCCTTAACCCTAACCCTAACATTAGCACTAACCCTAAACCTAACCCTAACCCTAGCCTTAACTCGAACCCTAGCCCTAACCCTAACCCTAAACCTAGCCCTAACCCTAATCCTAACTCTAACCCTAGCCTTAACCTTAACCATACCACTAGCCCTAACACTAACCATAAAAATACCCTAATCCAAACCCTAACACTAGCCCTAACTCTAACCCTAGCTCTAAACCTAACCCTAGCCCTAACCCTAACACTAACCCTAATGCTAACCATAACACTAGCCCAAACTCTAAACCTAACCATACTCCAACCTAACCCTAGACTTAAACTTAACACTAGTCTGAGCCCTAACCCTGATCCTAAACAAAACACAACCCCAACCCTAACCCTAGCACTAGCCCTAACCCTAACCCTAACTCTAAACCTAACCCTAGCCCTAACCCTATGCCCAGCACTAACCCTAAACATAACTGTAACCATAACCCTAACTCTAACCCTAGCTATGACCCTAACCATAGCCCTAGCCTAGCCTTAACCCTAACACTAGCCCTAAACCTAACACTAGCCCTAACCCTAACCCTAACCCTAGCCAAAAGCCTAACCCTAACCCTAGCCCTAACCCTAAACCTAGTCCTAACTCTAAACCTAGCCCTAACCCTAAACCTAACCATAAACCTAACCCTAACTCTAAACTTAGCCCTAAACCTAATCCTAACCCTAACCCTAGTCCTAACCCTAACCCTAACCCTAACCCTAGCAATAACCCTAACCCTAAACCTAAACCTAACCCTAGCCCTAACCCTAGTGATAATACTAACCCTAACCCTAGCCCTAACCCTAACCCTAATCCTTACTGTAGCCATAAAGGTAACACAGCCCTTAAATTTAACCCTAACCATAGCACTAACACTAACCCTAACTTTACTCCTAACCCTAACCTTAACCCTAGCCCTAAACCTAAAACTAACCCTGACCCTAACCCTATCCATAACCGTAATCCTATCCCTAGCTCTAAACCTAACCCTAGCCCTAACATTAACCCTAACCCCAACGCTAACCATAACACTAGCCCAAACTCTAAACCTAACCATATTCCAACCCTAACACTAGACTTAACCTTAACCCTAGCTTGAGCCCTAACCCTAATCCTAAACAAAACACAACCCCAACCCTAACCCTATCCCTAGGTCTAACCCTAATGCTAAACCTAACCTTAACCCTAGCACTAACACTAACCCTAAACACAACTCTAAACGTAACCATGGTCTTAACCCTCATCCTAGCCCTGACCCTAGCACTAGCCCTACAAAATCCTAACCCTAACCCTAACCCTATGTACAGCACTAATATTAACCCTAACCCTAATACTACTCCTAACCCTAACCTTAACCCTAGTCCTAAACCGAAATGTAACCCTAAACGTAAACCTCTCCCTAACTCTTGCCCTAATCTTAACAGTAACTGTAACCCTAAACTAAATCCTAGCCCTAAGGCTAAACCTAACCCTAACCTAACCCTAGCCCTAACCCTAACTCTAACCTAACCCTAGCCCTAACCCTAACCCTAACCCTAACGCTAGCCCTAAGCCTAACCCTAACCATAACGCTAACCCTAAAAATAATCCTAACCCTAACCCTAACCCTAACCTAGCCCTAACCCTAACCCTAAACCTAGTCTTAAACCGAAACGTAACACTAACCCGAATCCTAGCACTAACCCTACCCAAACGCTAATCCTAAACTTAATACTAACCCCAACCCTAACCCTAACAGTAACCCTAACCCTAACCATAAAACTAACCCTAGCCCTAACACTAAATCTAACCAGAGCCATGGTCTTAAGTCTAACCCTAGCCTTAACTCTAAACCTAGCCCTAGCTGTAACACTAACCCTAACCCTAGCCCTAACACTAACCATAACCTTACTACTAACCCTAAATTTAACCATAGCCTTAATTCTAAACCTAACCCTAACCCTAACCCTAACCCAAACCCTAACCCTAAACTTAGCCCTAATCCTAACCATAACCAAAAACCTAGCCCTAACCCTAGCCCTAACCCTAACCCTAAACCTAACCCTAAACGTAACCCTGTCCTTAACTCTACCCCTAGCCTTAACACTAACCCTAACCCTAACCCTAACCCTAAACCTAACCATAGCACTAACAAAAACCCCAGCCCTAACCCTAACCCTAACCCTAAACCTAATCCTAGCTCTAACCCTAATCCTAACCCTAACCCTAACCCGAGCACTAACCCTACCCTTAACCTTAACACTGGCCTTAACTCTAACACTAGTCAGAGTTCTAAACCTAGCCCTACCCATAACGCTAACCCTAACCCTAGCCCTAATACTAACACTAACACTAACCTTACTCCTTACCCTAACCTTAAACTTAACCCTAACCCTAACCTTACCCATAACCATAACCCTTACCCTAGACCTAACCCTAAAGCTAAGCCTAACCCTAACCCTAACCCTAACTCAAATCTACCCCTAAACTTAACCCTAGTGTAACTCTAACCCTAGACTTAACCCTTACCTTAACCCTAACTCTAACCTTGGCCCTAACCCTCAACCTAACAATAACCCTAACCCTAACCCTAACACTAAAACTAACCCTAATCTTACTCCTAACCCTAACCCTAGCCCTAACCCTAACCCTAACCTTAGCCCTAACCGAAACCCTATCCCTAACCCTAACCCTAGCACTAACCCTAAACCTAACCCTAGCCTTAACCCTAACATTAACCCTATTCCTAACCGTAACCTTCCTTATTACTTGAGGCACCTTCCTAAGTACTTTTAGTCTTTGTGTATACGCAACATTTGATTCCATCTCTGCAGTGATTTCACCTCCTTCCTAGTCAATTTCTCGTGATTCTGCACCGTTTGGCCTAATAGGACAGCTCTTCAAATTCATATGTCATACTTTCAAACCTAGTTTGAGTATCATTTCTATTTCTAAGAGTTGTGAATACTTTTAGAGATTTAGCAGCTCTAGCAATATGAAGTTATGTTTCACCAACATTCTTCTTAAAATGCCAACTCATTTACACTGAATTAAAAAAATATACAGCATCACACTGACTTCCATGCTCCTTGAACACAGATTCCCAGTGTCTAAACAGTGTCCTTCAGATATTGAGAGTCCACGATCATATATTCTTTCTGTTCAAAGGACCTTCCTACAATGTTTTCCAGAGTGTTATTCGGAATGCTGAGAGTGTTTTTGAGTTTGTGCAGTGGT
>PVJN01034996.1:7802-22489 GCA_004026805.1 Lasiurus borealis | reverse complement strand
ATGCTGTGTACTGCACTATGCACACAGCATGTGCTTGGAAAATATCCAAGAACTTGGACTCTGAACAAAAGCTCACTCACGACTGAGTTTTTAGGAAAAGAGTGGAAGCAATCATCAGCTCTGGAGCTGGCTTCCCTCTAGTGTTTGACGCCAGGGAGATGACAGCGTTATTCTATTTTGATTCATAGGCAATTGCTGGAACAAGAGGCTCATAAGCTTTAGGAAAAGATGGGTAAAAAAAAATCCTCCCTTTCACCTTTCCCCTTATCTAGTCTATAAATGTGAAGGAAATGAACTTACTGAGACTTACCTTCAGTTTCTGTGATTTAGCGTGGGATAAAACATCCTGGTAGTGCTGGGCTTGCTCAGGGTCCAAATCTCTAATCTTAGCTGTAGGTAACTGTAGACTTTCTAGTGTTTTTAAAGGATCTCCTTCATCAATAGCTTCATTGATACACCCCACAGCCACAACTCCTGGAAAATGAAGAAAGTTTTCCTCTTAAACCGCAGTACTTTGTAAGTTCTCTAGAATCAGCAATTTTTTTTTTGCAAAGATGGAGTTAGGAAGGGGGGTTGTGAGGGGAATACACACACACACACACACACACACACACACAAACAAACCTGTAAGAGCTAATTAATAAGTATACCTAAGCCTGCGAGAGATAAGATCATGTACAAAAATCCAATGTATCCCTACATATTTGCAAGGTGCAATCTAAAATGACAGTAAGGGAAAAACCCATATAAAATAGATTCTAATTACAAATACAGTATAATTACAAAAAGAATAAGAATAAACTTAACAAAAGAAGCATAAGGTATGAAAGATCATTGAAAACAAATAAAGATGACTTAAATAAATGAAAAAATCATCCCACGTTCATGGCTCTAAAGGCTTAATATTGTTCAGATGAAAACACTCCTCAAATGGATTTACAGGTTCAATGCAACACCTAACAAAATCCCAGCAGCCTATTTGTTTTAACAGACATTGCCAAGCTGATTCTAAAACTCCTATGGAAATGCAACAGGCCAAGAATAAAAAAAATGCACTTTGAAAAAAGAACAAAGTTTCCCTAGCTGGTTTGGCTCAGTGGATAGAACACCGGCCTGCAGACTGAAGGGTCCCAGGTTTGATTCTAGTTAAGGGCACATGCCAGGGTTGCGGGTTTGATTCCCAGGGTGGGGTATGCAGGAGGCTGCCAATCAGTAATTCTCTCTCATCATTGATATTTCTCTCTCTGTCTCCCTCTCCCTTCTTCTCTGAAATCAATATATATATAAAGATTAGTGCATCGAAACTATAAAAAAATTTTAAAAAAGAAAAAACACACAAAAAGAACAAAGTTGAAGGACTCTTCCCAATTTTGATATTTACTACTAAAGCTACAGTTAATACCGCCTTGTACTAGGGTAGGGATAGATATACAGATCAATGGAATAGAATTTAAAATTCAGAAATAAACCCTTACAGTTATAGTCAGTTGATTTTTGACAAGGATGCCAAGATAATTCAATAGGTAAATAATAGTTTTATAACAAATGGCCCAGGGACAACTGGATAACCACATTAATTGGAATGAAATTAAATTTCCTATATTACTCCATGCATAAAAAAAAATAACTCAAATGGATCACAAACCTAGAAGTAAAAGCATCCTATCTAATAAAAAGGGAATATGCTAATTAACCATCCCTCTGTCACAAAGATGGCTACACCCACAGCTGAGGCCAAGTTCCCATATGAAGCCTTAATAAGCCATCAGCAGGGACCTGAAGCTATGCCCTCCCTCACCCCCATGGGGCTTGACAGGGACCTCAAGCCGTGCCCCTTACCCAGCAGGGCTTGACAAGGGACCTCAAGGTGCACTTCCCATCCTAGTGCTGGGCTAGGGGACCCCCTGTCCAGCAGGGCATGATAGGGGACCTCAGGCTGTGCCTCCCAGCTTGGCACCAGGCTGGGGGACCTTAGGCTGAAACCCCCACCTGGTGGGGTTTGATGGGGACCTCAAGCCACAATACCCGCCCCGGCACCAGACCAGGGGTCGAGGGAACTCAGGCCACACCCCCTGCCCAGCAGGGCTTGAGAGCAGATCTCAAGCTGTGTCCTGCACCTGGCAGGGCTTAACAGGAGACCTCAAGGTATGTCCCCTGCCCCGATCTGGGCTGGGAAACCTCAGGCCATGCCCCCTGTCTTGGCACTGGGCAGGGGTGGGACTTGAGGTTATGTCCCCTGCCTGGTAGGGCTTGACAAGGTTGGGAATGGCTGAGTCTGGATCTAGCCCAATAGGGGGGTGGGTGGCCGGGTCTGGATCTCATGCCATTTTGAGGCCAATATGGGTGGGCAGAGACTTGACTCTGGGTCCCATGGTGAGCCCCCGACTCTGACAGGAGGAAGGTTTTCATATACATTTTACTAATTTTCTTTCATCTCTGACACTTCCATTATAGAGAAAGGGTAAATAGCAATATTAAATTATTTTCTCTAATTAATCCCCTTTTAATGTGCACCAGGCCACTAGTCTATAATAATAAAAGTATAATATGCTAATTAGACTAGATAGTCAAACAACCTTCTAGATGAAGCCACTTCAGGTAGGGGCTGAGTCAGAGGCAGTTAGGGGTGATCAGGCAGGCAGGCAGAGTGGTTAGGGGAGATCAGGCAGGCAGGCAAGCAAAGGGGTAAGGGGTGATCAGGCAGACAAGCAGAGGGGTTGGGGGTGATCAGGCAGGCAGGCTGGTGAGTAGTTAGGAGCCAGGAGTCCTGGATTGTGAGAGGGTGCAGGCTGGGCTGAGGGACACCCCTCCATGCACAAATTTCATGCACTGTGCTTCTAGTGAACTATAAAACTCTTGGAAGAAAACATAGCAATAAATCTTGAATTACTTCTTAGCTATGACACCAAAACCACAAATAACAAAAGAAAAATTTAAATGCATGTTATAAAACTTAAAGCTTTTGTGCTTTAAAGGACACCATCAAACAAAATGAAGACAACCTATAAAATGGGAGGAGTTACTTACAAGTCCTGTATCTGATTAAGGACCTGTATACAGTGGTACCTCGAGATACGAGTGCCCTAACATACGAGATTTTTGAGATACGAGCCGTCGAGTGAGCGATTTTTGCTTTGAAATACGAGCAACATTTGAGATAGGAGTAATTGCGTGGATCGGCCGGCTGCACACGACCCACCAATTTACCGCAACTCGAGCATCTCATAGTTTCTCACGCCTCAAGGTTACGGAACGAATTAAACTCGTATCTCGAGGTACCACTGTACTTTCTATGCAAGTAGACCAATATACAAGTTACTCTTAATATTAAAAAGTAAAAAAGAAGCCCAATTTCAAATGGGTAAAGGACTTTAATAGACATTTCTTTAAAAATGGTACACAAATAGCTAATAAGCACATGAAAAGTTGCTCAATATCATTAGTTATTAGGAAAAAAGCAAAACCCAATCCCAATGAGCTACCACTTCATACCCACAAACCATAACAGCTGAGTGAGGATCTGATGAAACTGGAACATACATTGCTGGTGGAAATGGAAAATGATAGTCACCTTGGGAAACAGGCAGTTCCTTAACATATTAAACACAGACCACCATATGACCTGGCAGGCCTACTTCTTGGTATGTACTCAAGGGTACGGAAACCATATGCTCACACAAAAGCTTATACATGAATATTTATAGAAGGAGTAGTTGTAACAGCTAAAAGTAGAAACAACTCAAATATCCATCAACTGAATAAATAAAATATCTACCCACAGAACAAAATATTATTAAACCTGGGAAGGAATATGAAGTATACTGAAATGTGATACAACATAGATGAACCTTGAAAACATTAGGCTAAGTGGAAAAAAATACAGAAACAAAAGTCTACATATTACATGATTTTATTTATATGAAAGTCAAGAACAGAAAAAATCCAGAGAAACAAAGTAGATTAGTGGATTAGGGGGTGGGAGGAGGGGATGTGTTAATGATATGAAGCTTCTTTTTGAGGTGAGGAAAATGTTATGAATTTAGACAGTGGTGAGACAGCAAGATGGTGGTGAAGTAGGTGGAAGTTCACACTTGCCGCCTCCTAGCACCATATCAACGTACAGAAATAACCATCTGAAGACTAGCTGAACAGGAGTCTTATAACTGTTATACAACTTTTAAATATATAAAAACAACCATAAAAACAATAAAAAGGGAAATGTTATTGTATATGAATTATATCTCAATGAAGCTGCTATTAAAAGGGGGTTAGCTTTACACACAAGTAGCAGCAGGGATGCTAATTTCTAAGGCAACCTCACTTAGATAGTGGATGATGGAATCATAGAGAATACCAGTGCTGGAAGAATTTAATGTCGAGATATGCAGGAAAATATATTCTATTCTTTGGATTATTCTACTTCACCAATCTAAAAAATGCCAAAACAGAGTTTCAAAAGCAAACAATTCCCTACAGTGTTAGTAGAGTGAATTTCCAGGTCAATATGGTCCCAACGATGCTCAATGGAATGTTCTGTGATGATGGAAATGTTCTGTATCTGGGGTTTCCAATGTAGTAGCCATTACCCACATGTAAGTATTAAGCCATTACAATGTTGTTAGGATAAGTGAAAAACATAATTTGAAATTTTATTTAATTTCACTTAAGATCCCCATACTTTCTTGGAAGTATAGGAAAGCTTCATGGTCCTGCATGTTTGGGGATCTGGTTAAGGTTCAAGCATAATTACTGAATGCCATTGTTTCAGTAATACTACCTGGTATGATCACACCTGGAGCCCTAACTCTTGGAGGTACCAAGGGAAGAATAAGCATTCCATCAGCGTAACCTTCCACCATCTCTACCAGAGCATAGGATCTTAGGACATAGGCTGTAAGGTCCAGAAATGAAAGCACAGAAACCAAGCTATGAAATCTGGAGAGTTTTGAAACTACCAAAAGGGATCCATTTGGGGTTCACTTCTTAATACTGCCTTATTATTAAAAATAAACTATCAACCATTCATAAAAAACTATAGTGTATGTACAAATATGTGTATACACGTGAATATATGTATATAAACATTGTACACACATACATATATACGAACAGGAGGCTTTCGCTTCCCAGCTTAGTGCTAATGGACAAGAGCTACTACAAAACTTAAACAAGCTGACAAGTTTAGAAAATAAACATTTTTAAGCCAAACTTCTTACTTTGTCAGTTATCTTTCATCTAAAACAATCACAATTCACTTTAAAAATGTGATATACTATGAAACAGAGTAAGTACTATTAATTTATCTGCATCTTAAGATATATGAAATTAAAGTAAAATACTCAGCTAAGTACTGTACCTCCCAAATAGATGCCTCCATAAATACCACCTTGCTAAGAAAGGAAATAATTATCTGGAGGATGGAAGGAACAATCTAAAATGATCAGAAATTATTCCTGATGACAGAATTTACTTAAATATGTCTGAAGAAAAAGTAAAAGTACTTTCCTAACATGCAAGTTATATAATTTCAAAACGTTGGAAGAACTTAGGAAAATCTAAGCACTATCTACCTATAAGGTATTGTCATTTTTAAAAAATCCTCACCTGAGGATATGTTTTTTATATATTTTAGAGAGAAAGGAAGGGAAGGGAGAAGAGAAAGACACACACACACACACACACACACACACACACACCAGGAGGTTGCCTTCTGTATGTGTCCGACTGGAGATCAAACCCACAACTTTTTGGTGTATGGGACAACATTCCAACCAACTGAACCACCTGGCCTGGGCCAGGTATTATTATTTACCCTGTTGTAGTTATAAACTGGAGAACACAGACTAATTCATTTCATTCTCTACCTTGGATAGACACCTACCTTGGGTAGACTGTTCTAAATACTTTTAAACACTCCATGCACAAAGAATCGGAATGACTATAAGAAATGTGTGTTCCCATTGGCTGCTCACCTCGGAATGCGTGCATTCCAGCTGACTTGATTGAAATCACCTGCTTAAGTTCTGTTTGGTGTGTTACTAAGACTCAAGCTGCTGAGGTCATAGTAAGTGACCTCATAGGAGCCGAAAGATCTACTCAGCAGTCCCCTGGTGCATCTGGATCACTTCCTCTGTTTATAAGTCAAGGGGAAATCCCATTTTAACAAAGGCTGGTGAGCCTCAGTTCATGGCCCACTTCCTTAAGTCATCGTGTGAGACTATAGTAACATTCTCGCATGAGAATGTGGGCAGGATGAGGGGGTGGGCAGAAATTCTCTTAGAGGTTGTGTGTTCGAGACAGCAGAGGAGGTGCCCTACAAAGAATGGCCCCTACCAAATGTAAAAAGCAATTCAAGGAACAAAACTTCCTCGTCTAGGCTACATGAATGCTCCTCTGGGGCTCTCCTGGCAACAGTGAACTTTCCAGTGAGAAACCAAGAGAGCATCCAAGTCTAAGAAAATGCATTTAGCAGCTTCTCCATTAAATTCGACTTCTACATTTATCATTTCCCATTAGCTGCCTCCCTTACCCACAATACAAATCAGTCAGAGGATGAGGCTTGAGAGCACGTGGCAGGGGTTGGCTGGGGAGAGCAAAGCACTTTCAAGATGTCCATGAAAAATTCTCAGTGTTTTCAGAGGATTTAATTACTAGGCTGTGTAATTCCTGCCATCGAATACACAATAGTGTATTTTCAAAATTTAGCTTTTTAAGCAATCACCTAAATATATGCCATCAAGCTCAATACTTAAAAGAACTTTAAAATTACCTCATGTTGGCAGAATAACAGAACAAAGCCAAAAGAAAGAAATGAAATGTTCTGTATTAAACTCTCCAAATCCTAGGAAGGAAGTATGATATAGAATAATCTGGAATAACTCTGCTGGTATAAGGGCCCCTCGTGACAAGATGTTTAAAAGAAATATGATAGTGGCCATGTGGCAGATCTTGTGGAGAATGACAGTGTACCAGTTTAGATAAATGTCATACCAATCCAAAGGGACTTTAAAAAAAAAAAAGATCATTACCTACCAAAGACCTCTCTCTTTTGATGTTATACACATGATATTCCTTCCCCCTCACCCCCCACCTTTTCCTGGATAAAAGCAAAGGCTCTTAAGGTATTCTGGCCAAAACCGGTTTGGCTCAGCAAATAGAGCATAGGCCTGCGGACTGAAAGGTCCCAGGTTCAATTCCGGACAAGGGCATGTATCTTGGTTTCGGGCACATCCCCAGTAGGGGGCGTGCAGGAGGCGGCTGATCGATGTCTCTCTCTCTCATCGATGTTTCTAACTCTCTCTCTTCCTCTCTGTAAAAAATCAATAAAATATATTTAAAAAAAGATATTCTGGGACAAAAATGGTGTTCCCTCCCCTTTGTAAAGTCAAAGTCCAGAAAGAGAGTAAAACTACAATTGTTCAGCACTGAGAACTCACACTCCTTCCCTTGTATAAACAACACACACCACAATCACCAAAGCAGAACTGGACTTCAGGTATTGTCAGAAAGAACTGGGGAAAAGTTATGGAATACTATTCAGCGGTAAAAAAGAAGGAAATCTTACCTTTTATGACAGTATGGATGGGCCTCGAGAGTATTACATTAAGTGAAATAGGACAGAGAAAGACAAATACCATATGATTTCACTTATATGTGGAATTTAATAAGTAAAAATAAATAAACAAACAGAAACAGACTCATAGATAGAGAGAACTGACTGACAGCTGTCAGAGAGGTTGGGGGTTAGGGATCTGAGAAAAAAGGTGAAGGGAATAAGCAAAAAAAAACCAAAAAAGCTCTTAGACACAGATAACAGTGTGGTGATTACTGGAGGAGAAAGGGGGAGAGGGGAAGTAGAAGAAGGTAGAAGGGGGATAAATGGTAAGGGGAGGAGCCTTGAGTTTGGGTAGTGAACATGTAATACAATATGCAGATAATGCATTATAGAATTGTACACTTGAAACCTTTATAATTTTATTAGCCAGTTACCCTAATGTTATAATAATGTTATGGTCATAAGGGAACCCCTCTAAGGTGTGAAATAATTATTGTGTGAAATGTTTGCTGTGTGGAGACCCCAATACGCTGTAACTTCCAAAATTAATGAACACCCCACTATTTTGATGTAAAAGCCCTGATCCCTTAAAGTGTAAACGCCCTGTAAGGCACACCATCTGGCCCACACTGATAAGGACACAAGTTGTTTACTACGGTCTATATAAACCTGGGACCCGTCTTCAGCCGACGTCTCCTGCCCGATAAGAGGAGGACTCCACGTCACTCCGTGAGACAAGCCCCTGACTGCTCTGCTGTGTGAGCCTGAACCAACTGCGGCCGCCTGCCTGTCTTTTATTCACTGTCCGCCTTCAGTGCGCATCGCCGGGTGGCCTTTGCCGGAGCCTGGGACCCACGAGGAAGAGGTAAATAAACCCTGTGTGATGGCATACTCATCTGTCCTGTGTGTCATGTGTTCCGGTTCGGCTCGGCTATCTAGATACTGAAGTACCAGGGGACAGGCCGTTATTGCTGAATCCTGGTCACCTGCATTTGTCCACTAAGTTGAGACAGATAATCAGTTAATTGGGGCATAAGTGGGATGCCTAATAAATTCAATAAAAAACTGTTAAGAGTGAAAAGAAAATTGGGAAAAAGCTAGGAAACGAAGATGAGACATGACTCTTTGTTTTGCCTATCTAAAGAGAGTCCATCCTACCCTTGGGTGGCATTAGCCAAAGCACCCGAACCATTGCTGCAGGAGACTCCAAGTGCTGTAGCTGGGGATCAAGGGAAGGCTGAAAGGCAGAGGGCTGAGGCACTGAGCTTTGTAACCGGCACAAACACCAGGGTTTTGTTTTAAAGATATGTTTTTATTAATTTCATAGAGGAATGGAGAGGGAGGGGGAGAGAGAGAAACATCCATGTGAGAGCGAAACATGAATTGGCTGTTTCCTGTACACCCCCTACCAGGGATCAAGCCCCAAACTGGAGCATGTGCCCAGATGGGAAACTAAACCAGCAAGCTTTTGGTGCACAGGATGATGCTCAATCAACTGAGTCACATCAGCCAGGGCTGTTGGTTTTTATGATGGAAAAAACTGCTTAAAGCTTGTAATAACTGCTTAAAGCGTGTAATTCATGCTACACAAATTAGTGAATAACTGAATGCTACAGTTACACAGCTCCTCATTCCTCACTGTTTTTATAGGCAAAACGAAAATGATGAGGAAGCAACTGACACTCAAGAAAGCATGTTTCAGGACATATCCTCTTGGGACTGCCCACTTTCACGCTCATAGCTAATGATTTCTAGAACATAACAAATCACCATGACTTCTGATTATAAGGCGACAGATTATGTTTCAATTTCTTCCTAGGGCAGGGTACACGTGTCATATTTCTGGAAAATGTCCAAATGAAAAGTCAAAATAAAGTTGAATGCCTAAAAAACTGAGTTATGTAGAGTAGTGAACTCTGAAGTACCGGTAAATAAAAGTTATGAGGACCTCTATGTAGGGTGTTTGTTTTTTCTTTTCATGTATTGGGTGTAATGTCACAGGAAGGTCATAGCATCCTGCCACCGTGAGGAGTAAGCCCAAGTTGCTGTTGGATGTGTTATACACAGAAGAGCCATTCTTCAGGCGCTCTGCTCTCTTCACACCCCACTTATATGTATTTTTAGTCTGTCCATTCATGACTTTTTGTGTATTTTTATAATGTTACAATATGTTGGTACAGTAGTACAAGCATTCAATTTACATATAAATACATACATACATACATGCTAGAGGAGTGTACTTTCATAGGGCTTCATGAGCAAAATTTGTAGCCCTAATCTAGAGGAGATATTGGGATACTTTATTCTCCCACTATACTAGAGAAAAAAAGTATTCCATACTTACTGTCATTTTCTTCTTGGATTTGAATATTAACCATATCAATACAATTCTGAATTTCATTCCAGCTTAAGTTCTCTTGCCCTTGGGACAAAACGTCCAGTTTAAAGGAGAGTAGTTCATCTGCATAACTGTGGAAGAGAGAATGATCATGACACTAATATCAAAGCGACATTCACTCTTTGTTCACGTTATGCCTCTTAAATTTGACACAAGGGGCCAAAAGTGTTTGTTATGAGGTGAGACAAAGAGTAGAAAGACAACTAAAACTGTGGAGTGCAGCTTTGCCAACATACAACAAGCTCTTGTGTACTAATGGTGTTCTTCTTCTTAGAAATACTTTGTTTACAAATGCTGTTTGACGAAAGTTCCTCAAAATCCAGCTTTATCACTCAAGCAAAACAAAACAAAAATAACTCAAACGTCCTCAAGCTTGTGATTTTGCTTTTTGTCTAATTACTAACTTTCCTCCCTTTTGCACATCTTGGCTCTGAATGACCATGGCCCTCAACCCTTCCATCAAGGTTCTTTTTGTTTATTAGTCTTGTTGCTCCCACAATGGGAGATGTAAGAGTCCTTTCTACTGTAACCTTAACATAGCTGGGTCACCCTGAGATCTCATATGCCTATTGAGGAATCAAATAAAATGCAAATGCAGTTCCAGAAAACCTTGCTAACTGACACACATCTTCACTGTAAGTTTTCTTGAAGAGGCACTGCATGAGTTGAACCAGAATATCTTAAAGTTCCTCCTCATCTGTCCATGGCTCCTAAGGCTTCAGAGCAGCTACTCAAAACCCTCATGTCCCCTCCCTGCCACAGCACTCTCCCACCTCCATCCTGGCCTCTGACAGCAGAGCCCTCTGGAAAATAGAGTTTGGCCAATCGCTCCAGTTATTTTTCTTATCTGGAGAAATTTTAGAGGAAAAGACACCCATCTTGATAAATTACAAAGGAACTTTCACTTCTCAATAATCAATTTTCCTATTTAAAATGTACAGAATCAGTGTTAGATCCATAAGCTAACATGAGCCAGTCTATCCCAAAGTAGAGACACTCAATAGTTTAGTTGGCTTTTGTATTACTCCAGGGAAATAAGACCAATCCTCTACGTGCCTTCTGATTTACTATGCAGCTTGACTTCTGAATAGCACCTGCAGATTTCCTAACAGAGGTTAAAGAATTAACACTGCATTAAGCCTAAAACTGTTTTCTTGTTGTTGACAAAATTTCGTAAAATTTTGCATGCCTCTAGATCAGCGGTCGCCAACCTTTTGGACTTCACGGACCACCAGTGGTCTGCGGACCACTGACTGGCAACCACTGCTCTAGATGACACTGAGGTGTTTTCCACGGAGTTGCTTGAGAGACAAAAACATCATTCAAAATAGGAAGTAGTGGTGATGATTCATTATCTGTCGCTGAATGAGACATCACCAGGTGCAGGCCTGAAACTAGTTAACTGTCACGTGTGAGATTTTCCCCTTAACAAGAATTATAAGCCTATGAAGATACTTTGTGTCACTAGTAACACATAATATTGACCATAATAAAAATATGGATAAATGGCAACTCCCACTGGTTAGCATCCCTTCCAAAAAAGAGTACAGAATCTTTGTGGCTATTTCACATGCTTCATATCTGAATGATAGTCCAGTGGGAATAAAATGAGGATAAACACACACACATACAATAACTGCAATCACCCTTCGTTTCTTTAGCAATGAACCAACACTAGTCAATGAACCAACACTAGTCAAAGGAAACAGATTTTAGGGGTAAGAAATAGCTCTGCAGGCTTTTCCATCTGAGTATTAGAGGCATGAGCTTTGGAAAATGCTCCGTGGTTTACCTAAAAGGTCCATCTCTTTCCCCCCACCTCTCTCAGAGCTCTCTTACCATCTTCCATGAGCCAACTAACAACATTGTATTTCTAACAGACTTGGGAAGTTTTGAGATTAAAATTTCAATGTAGTTCAGCAAATGTTTATTAGCACATACTATATATAAAATATATAGTAAGCATCACAGGGATATTAAAATGATCAAGATGCAGCTTTTATACTTCAAGGAACTTCCAGTTTAATGGATAAGACAACAAAACTCCAAGCAAGCTTTTCACTAGGAAGAATCAAAATTGCATTTTTGGGTTCCAAGACTGTGGTTCCTCTCCACATGATACTAATTCTCAGAAGATATGATATGACATTAGTAGGAGTTGGGAGAAGCTTGGAAATGTTCATGAGTGTATACTAGTAAGAGAGAGTAGAGCAAAGCCTAGTTAGGTAAGAATGAGGACAGAAAAGATCTAGGAAGACCTATCTGGAAGATATTATATATAGAAGCCAAAGTGAAAATGTGGTGGTCACTGGGAAACAGAGACATTTTGCAGAGGTATTGCATACAGACTGGATACTGACAGGGAGAGAAGTGAGTGGGCTGCCTGGCAGAGGGCAGGGGAAAACTCAAGTTGAATTTCAGGTTTCTAAGCTTAGAGGAGAGGGTGGTGTCATTAACAGAAACAGTAGAAATAAATTACCTTAGAAAGAGATTCTGAGGCATAATGACCAGGTGGCCAAATTTATGCAGTGTAAGAAGATCAGTTTCTCCAAAAAGACTAAAAACAAGGAAAACCCAGTGTCCTCCTAATTTTGGGCCATTCTCTACATAGACAAGTAGTTAAACACCAAGCTAAAAAAAATTTTTTTTCCCTGTACAACTATATTGACTCAGGAGAATTACTCAACCTTTCTGTTTGAGCAGTTCCAGAAACGACAGCTGAAGAGTTTTGTCAAGATGTAAGCAGACATCTCCCTCTGGTGGTCACAAGGGTGGAAAATCACTCGGTTTTTTATTTGGGCTTTTGTCTGCCTGAATCTTTCCTTGGGCTCCTTCTTCCAGCCCCTTAATTTTCCCTCTGGATTTGCTCTAGTGTTGTATAATACTATCGATTGTATTATCTAGTGCCATATTTAAAAAATATGAAATGGAAAAATACTAAAATGAGATTGTTACCCACTGCCATGGTCCACTGTGGTCTCAGACTTTCTTTGGTTTAAACCACCAGAAAAATGAGGTTAGGGGCACACTTGACAAATTCTGGCTTGGTAAATCCAGATTCAGTTTCCTCATCAGTAACATAAAGAGAACTGAAGCAGATGATTACTAAGGTTCGTTCCCACTTTTCCACATATTGTCGTCTCCCAAAGGAGCCCAAAGGAAGGTATGGGGAAGGTATGTTTTCAACATTTCTTGCATTTTTTTAAAAAGCCTATCAAGTAATCTTTGCTAATGACAAAGTCAGTCAGCAATTGCCATAGGATGATCATTTTTAGACCTCCGCTTCCCTAAAAGGAATAGTGTACAGACGGAACTATAATATTATACTCTTAAAGTAGTTCACTAACTTTCAAGAAAATGAGCAGGGGTACATGGATGTCTTCAGTAAGTAACAAACCCTTTATTTGTGAGATCTGCCAGACATACATGTATACATTGAGACGTGTTTTGGAAAACATCTTACCGTTCAACATACGTCTCGTCCAGATTGTTGAAGCCTATTGCTGGGCTTCTAAGTTGATTCTGCACAGATACGAGGTCCTTGCTGTCCAGGGCCTGGTTTAGTAAAGCAACAGCAGACAGCATTTCCACCGCAATCAAGAGCTCCTCGTGGGCCAAGTAGTTCTGTTGGGAAACACATGGCAGTAGGTTCACACACCTTGCGGATGTGGTGGGGGTTTAGAATGCACGTCTCAAAAAATGATGAAAAGTCAAAGATTTGACAATCCAGGAGAAAAAGAGCTCATTGGACACCTATTCTTCATTAACTTTAAAGAATAAGTAAATTGGCTTCTGGGATTTTCTTAGGTGGTTTTAGCAACTGAGTTCATTACAACCAACATGTATGATTCCAAAAACACCTGCATTTCCATAGCTGATTCCTACTCCCAGCTCTCTTGGCTGCTCACAGGTTTGGGCTCACCAAATAATTAAGCCAAGCATTAAATAATGTTGTCAGTCAGAGAGTGTGAAGTAACATTTTAGGATAACTAATGATTTTCAGTTTGAATTCAGGGTAAGGAAAAGAGGATACAATTTCACCTAAAAGTTACAGCCTCAGAAAACGAAATAAAAATATTTAAGGTAAGAATATTGATTCTAGTTTTAAAAAGCTAGTTGCATATTTATAATTAGGTAAAGATTTTAAATGTACTATTAAGTCTAGATTTTTAAAGAAATGTGAACTTTATCTTTTGGCAAAATAAATAAGAATCTCCAGATTTATAAATCTGAATTTGGCTTATTTAAAAAGTACATCTTAGATTTCAGAACACTTTTCCTCTTCAAATTTCTTTTCTATTTAATCAGTTTATAATAACATGGCCTAACTTCCTAAAGGTTATTTCCTTTATATATTGAAGGAATACAAAGGAAGCATAAAAATGAATTAATAAAAAAAATCTGATATATATCTTTATATCTAGGATATTATATGTATGTAATATTTATATTATAGACTAGTGGCCTGGTGCACGAAATTCCTTGGCCTGGCCTGCACCCTTTCCAATCTGGGATCCCTCAAAGGATGTCCTACTGCTGGTTTATAGGGATCAGGCCTAAACCGGCAGTCAGACATCCCTCTTGCAATCTGGGACTGCTAGCTCCTAACCATCCACCTCTCTGCCTGCCTGCCTGCTTGCCCTTAACCATTCTGCCTGCCGGCCTAGCCTGCTTGCCCTCAACTGCCACCCTCCCCTCCACACCAGCCTGATCACCCCCAACTGCTCCCCATGC
>PVJN01034995.1:0-22390 GCA_004026805.1 Lasiurus borealis | reverse complement strand
AGAGAAGAGAAGAGAAGAGAAGAGAAGAGAAGAGAAGAGAAGAGAAGAGAAGAGAAGAGAAGAGAAGAGAAGAGAGGAGAAGAGGGGAGAGGAGAGGAGAGGAGGGGAGGGGAGGGGAGGGGAGGGGAGGCCTTAGTGTTTCTCTAACTTAAGCATGCTTCAGAATCTCCTGAAGGGTTTGCTAAACCACACATAGCCAGGCCCCATCCTTATAGTACTGGGTTCAGTGGATCTGGGTGTGGCTCAAGAACTGGCATTTCTAACAAGTGCTCAATCGCTGCTGCTGCTGCTGGTCCAGAAACCAGACTTGGAGAATCACTGCCTTAGAGAACCTGCAGGTCTTTTGAATATACTTGGAGCTGAATATATAACAAAGGGTTAAAACAGTGACCAAGCTAAGGAGTTAGGACAGGGAGAATTATGGAGTGAATAGGGAGCTACTGAAGTGTTTTAACCACTAGAGCATTTTAATGTATAATCTGTTTTAGTCCATGTATTAGTCAGGGCTCTGCTGAGAAACAGAACCAATAGGATACACATATATAGCTACCTAAGAGGAGATTTATTATGGGAATTGACTCACCCAATTAAGGAGGGGGCTGTGAGTCCTGATCTGCTCTCAGTAAGCTGGAGAACCAGGCAAGGAGGTGGGGTAATTTTGTGCAAGTCTGAAGGCCTTGAGAATTGAGTTGGCAGAAACATGACGTAACTCCTGATTGCATTTGAACACCTGAGAACAGGGAAGTCCAATGTCTAGGGGTGGGAGTAGATGGATGTCTCAGCTAAAGCAGAGAGCAAGTTTGCCCTTCTTCTGCCTTTTTGTTCTATTCCGGCCCTCATTAGATTAGAGGAAATCCACCTGCAATGAGAAGGGCCAACTTCTTTATTCAATCCATTGATTCAATTGATAATCTCTTCTGGAGACCAACTCATAGATACACCCAGAAATAAGGTTTTACCAGCTAAAAGCAATCCTTAGCCCAGTTAGGTTGACACATAAAATTAATCATCATAGCCCCATACTTCTTTATCTGTATTAGAGGACACTACCAACTATCAAATTATCAAACTCTCTCTCAGAATTCTTTTGAGAACAAAGCCAGGCAACATTATGCATATTTATTTATTTATTTAATTTTTTATTTAATTTTTAAAATTTTATTTTATTATTTAAAGTATTACCAATAGTTTATGTCTCCTTTTTTCCCCCCCCAGTGACCTTCCCCAGCCACCCCTACCTCCCGCCCCCAGCACATACCCTTACCCTACTCCCCCAGTGTCTTGTGTCCATTGGTTATGCTTATATGCATGCATATGTCCTTCAGTTGATCTCTTACCCCTCCTCCCTCTAACACTCCACAGCACATTGTGCATATTTAGATCACTGTATAAATATCAGAAATAATTGTTAAATCAACTCGTTTGTATTTGTCAATTATACCTCAATAAAATTATAAAAAAGAAAAGAAATTCATTTAGAACTGTGCTTTTTCAGATAACAGAACTCAGATTTGGAAGGCAGACATGGTACCAGCCAAAGTTTTGGGGCCTGACTCCTGCACTCCACCCCAGAGTAAGCATTTCCCAGGGTCCTAAAATCCCTCCTCTCCTAATAGTCATTGACTTCCTCTGGACCACAACACACTGGGTGAGGTAGTTGAGGAGGCTGATTGTCTCATTTTGAAACCTTAGAGAATGACTCACAGGGAAGTTAAGTATCTAACCGGCTGAGCCAGGGCAATAGGTAAAACTGAGGTCAAATGGTCAGGCTCATAAATGAGCTGTTGCATTCACTGCACCATACTTATGGCCTAAGCACAGGCTCAGGGTTGTCTCTCATAGGGGAAGAAGCTAGGCCCTGAGGCTGGCTCACTCACCCAAAAGGAGAGAGCAGCAGCTCCATTCTTGGGAACCTCCATGAAGGAAAATACAATCTTTTAGGCAATTGCATCCTTTGAGCTATAAGAAACCTGGCTTTTTTTTTTTTAATCTTCACATTTGTATATCACTGTACAGTTTAGATTTACTTTCACTTTCTCATTAATTCTCATGGACTGTATCACTGTCCTGCTTTACAAATGGTTCAATGACTAGCTCAGAATGACACATCCAGCAGGTCTTTGGATTCCAAATCTTTTGCACTGAACTCCACTTAAACATGGATGTGAAATAAATATGACATGTGCCAATCGTTTTTAACAAATATGGTGACCACCTCGGTAGTATATTTATACGTGTGTTTATATGCTTTTAAAACATATTTATTGAATGTTTTTATTAAATTTATTGGGATGATAATTGGTTAATAAGATTATGTAGGTCTCAAGTATACAATTCTATGATTCATCATCTGTATATTGCATTGTATGCCCACCACCCAAAGTCAAATCTTCTTCCATAACCAAATATTTGATATCCTATATGCTTTTATTTCCTTGTTTTCTCTTGGCAACACTCCTTGTTTATTTCATCTTTTTTTTAAAAAAAAATATATATACACACACACACACACACATATATATATATACATATGTATATATTTGTTTGTATTTGTTTCCATTTAACCACCTATAATCTAGTCTTAGAAATTAGAAGTTATTTTTTTGTGAACATAATCTTTGAAATATTAGGATTATAAAATGGCAGGAATTTTGTGATTTGATGAAATGAAATGGAATGAATAAAAAATGTAGGTATAATGGTGAAAATTCTGCCTGGCAAAAAGAATATTTAGTTGGTCACAGGATCTATCATGACTTTTCTTTTTAATTAGAAAATAAAGTTCTGGAGCTTCTTGAAATATTTTCCACAAACAACCACATACACTTTCTGTGAGGGCAGTAAGAATGCTACACTGAGGTAAAAAGAGAGGCCTGGACCAGCCATACTCATGATAATCTGGCTCACTAAACTCCAGATTGGGTAGAGATCAGAGTTCAAATTCAGCAAGCTATCAGAAGTAGCAACTGGAGCAACTTATCCTGGTGACGAGGCCTGCAAAGAGGGAGGGGTACTTATTTCACTGGAGCCTTTTAAACATGTCTTCCTCCCTTCTCAAATGACATCTGCCACCCATGGAAGACCCTTGGTGGTGATCAATTTTCCCCTTGCAAAGGTTATACATGTATGAGCTTATGAAAACCTGGATGTAACAGAGGATCTGTGTTTTTAAAACCCCAAACCATATATTTTTAAAGAAAAGATTACTATTCCTCTTAGAATCACAAACCTTTGATATTGAGACGGAGTGTATATGTCATTCAGGTGAGGACTGAATAATTTACCCAGAGTCTCCCTCAGCTAAGTGGACCTTGGTTTCCTGACTTCCTGATTGGTGCTCTCACTGTGGTTCTAAGGAAATAAAAGAGACTCACAACAAGAATAAGGCAAACTATTTAATGGCACCGGGGAAATGTTTACAATGCATTGTTGTATAAAGAAAGCAGATACCATAATATAAATCATGTGATTCTATTTTGAGGGGAAGGGAGAATGCTCTTTTCCTCTTTTAGTTTTTCTTAATTTTTCAGATGCTTATAATAAATAAATATTACCTTAATAAGCAGAAGGAAATTAACGTTATAAACAAAGGACTTAAAACATCCTAGAAAGGCCAGGCAGGCATGTTTCAGAAACACAGAGACAAGTAGCACGAGGACTCTTTTATCGAAGAGTGGTTGATATCTGAGCAAGTAGAGTATTTGACCACAGCCATGCTGCTGGATGGCCAGGCAGATGGGTAAACGGATACCTAAGGGCCAATGCCTGGACCACGAGACAAACATCCGCGGTGAAGGAAGCAGTGAGACCTCCTCTTTCACACGGGGAAAGGCAGACTTCCTGCTTCCACTGCTCTTTACATCTAAATTGGGGAATACTCATCTATGAACCCCTGGTTCACTTCCCTGTGGCCTGGAATACTCCTCTGGAAATGATGCTTTCTGAAGGAACCTGGTTATTTACTGGGACATCTCTCATGGCTGCTCCATTCCTCCTTAGCTTAACTATGGAGCTGATACACAGAACTAACAAAAATCAGGAAAAAGAAATAAAAATAATAAGTAGATGGAGAGATAGATGGATTGATTAACTGCCTTCATTTACAGAGCACCTGTTTACTTACCTACTTCTAATTATTCTGCATAATTTCTAATCTTCCTCATTTTTACATTATCTCTAACCTCAACAGGAAGCATTCGTATCCCATTTCAGAGACAGTAACACTGAGGCTGAGGGAGGTTGAGTAAAGGAAGAGAGCAGGATTAGAATCCAAGCCTGTCTGACTCTAAGACCATGCCCCTTCTATGGCCACACCTCCTTCTCTGAGCCCTGTGATGGTCCCGGCCTTCTCCGTGGATTCAGTAGACTTCTGAAGGGGAAGGAAGAGCAGTAGATTAGGAGTCTGTCTGGGTGGACCACAGGCACAGAGAGTAGTCTAAATGATCTCCACATGGCCCATGGCTAACCCTCTTCCTTCCTCATGTCATTTGCCCATAGATCAGACATTCTCCGCCACAATTTTGTATTTTTTCAATATTTTTAATTTAATTTTTTTATTGCCGACACTATTGCAGATATCTCCCATTCTCCTCCTTTGCCCACCTCCACCCCAGCCCCTGCCCACCTCCTTTCCCTTGGCCCTCCCCACACTATTGTCTCTGTCCTTGGGCTATGCATGTATATTCTTTAGCTAGTTTCTTCACCTTCCTTTATCCAGTTCCCCCATACACAGTGTGCTGCTTTTTCGTATATTGACCCTATTCAACTCATAGAGATAGAAAATTTACTTAAAGTAGAAAGAATGGAACTCAGAATGAAGTCTGTTTCAGAAACAGGTCCGTGGAGGGGGTAAATCATAAGGTGGGTTTACCCAAAATGACAGTCCTGGTCATCGAGCTTTATTTTCTTTTCATTTTTGTGGCCATCTCACAAACACTGGTCTGTCCTCTATGACCCGACTAATGTCAGTGACATAGATAACCTCAAACAACTTCCTTAGAGCTCTTTTAAGGGGACCAGCCCTAATGTGGTTTCTGACTAGTTACCTGCTAGGTTCTTCTAAGTAAACAGCCCAACTTTGATATCAGAAGATCTGTGGTTAGGGTGAGGGTTGAGGTTGGAGGGGAAGTTGTAAGTAGAGTCTTGACTAAAGTTCCTCCCTGTTCCACCAACTGTGAGCCATCCTCAAGCCCTCTACACTGACCACTCTGCCTCTACACTTGCCGTGCCCTTCAACCTTGGCCTTGAGCTATAGGCCTCCAGGGAGTGATGCCAGGATATCATAATTTGCCTTACTTCCTGCAGAAAGATTATTGAAAATATGGTTCACGAAACCACACAAGCAAAATTCTTCCTGGTACTCGGTTTGGGAAAGCCTGCCTTTCTACTGGTGAGAGGTATGTTTGATCTTATGAATGCTGAGAATCGTGTCATTCTTCTTCTTCTTTGTGTTTGCTACAAAAACAAAAGACCTTTCAAAGTGAGAAGCAACAAGCCTTTGTGGCAATCAATAAGATTAGGTCTTGGGGATGCTCTGATTCAGGCAGAAACCCATATAGTGTTTGGATTAGGAGACAGAAGCAATGGGAAGGGCAACGATGACATTAATAGAAGGAAGGCGTTTCCACTGGTGCAGATAACATAAAATAGGGTTCATCCTAAAAAATGTTTTCAGTTTTCAGTCCAGTAATCATCAGTCCAGTAGTAACAATAAGTGCTTTCACATTATCTTTGCAAACATTTCATTGGGGCACAATGTTTCCCTACGTGCAGTCTAAAGGCTATTTTGCCCTGTTTTTAGTATTACTAAGAGTTTAGGCATAAGACAGGCAAGGAAGTTCCTTTGGCTTGGCAGCTCCAGCTATATTTTGAAGTGGCTTTGTTTATAATGTTCTTTACATACGCTAGATGGCCCATGAATTCTGCTTCCAGATATATATTCTATATAGCCAAAAGTTCTACTCATTGGATTTATTTGGTATCATTTCTCCTAAGACTTTGTGACTAGAGAATATGAGAGCAAACCCTTAAATGTCCCACCTCTCAATGAAACATTTTACATAGGAAACACGGGGAACTGAGGCACTTCTGTTCACTTACGTTCCAACCATCTGTGTGAGTGGGCAGACAGGATTTTGAATGAATTGAAGGACCTTTCACTATAATCAGAATTTAGTTTCTGATTGTTTTATTAGGTTTCACTTTCCCAAATACATTTATTGAACACACTCCTGTATTTGAAGCCCATCTGATGGGTGCTATAAGAGAAGTTGGGGGAGAGGAGAAAGTAAGTGGGGGGACCCAGATGGACCTGATCCTGGGGAGCAGGTAACAGGAATGTGGCAGGGAACCAAGGGTCACATTCTCAGGTTATAGCAGTAGCAGGCCACCAGAAACTTGTTCCAAGCAGCATTGGAGGGTTCTGTTCATCTTGTTTCATGTAATCTATTAGTCTTTCCATTTGTGGAAATAATCAAGGACTGGCTAAAATGGCATTTAAATTATGCCCATGAAAAAGGCTAGATGCATCTAGCAGAACAGTCTCTTTTGAATCTCGATAAAACCTATCAGATATTCTGAATATTATAACTCCCATTTGAATTCCTCGCTCAGTACCAATTTTCTCAGCTGGCCTTTCTTGCCCTTTCTTTTTATTATTTACCCACTGATGAATGTAACAAAAGAAATAGAAAATTACTCTGTTGGAAAAACTCACCTTCCTAAAATGTGAGTTTTCAATGCATTTAGAAATAGTCTATAGAATTTCTGAGTACTCCCAGATATCCCCACCAGGTAATATAATTGACAGTTTCAGGTTGGAGAGAGAAAAAAAAATAATAGTAATACTTAATATTTATTGAGTACTTAAATACCAGACAATTCTGCAAAGAGCGTAGATGCAATATCTTGTTTAATACTGAGAGCAACCTTTGAGTAATTTCTATCTTCTCTGTGTTACAGAAGATCAGCCCGAGGCTTAGAGAAGTAAAGGAATATGCGTAAGGTCATATCAGTCATTAATTGTGGAGCCTGGATCAGTACTCAGGCTGGCCCACTAGCATTTCGGGACTTTGTTTTTGATAGCTGCTATATCTGTAGTCCTTTCAAGCACTCGGAAGACACACCATAAATACTTGTTGAAGGAGTGAATAAATGAGTGACTATCTGACTACAGATAGTCACTAGCAGGTGGGTAGAAGAACCACACAGCTAATGGACCAGGTCCCTACACTAAGGATTCTGGGTGTCCCCTTTCAGAAATGAGAGGTGTAGCAGAAAAAGTCTCTCATGACCCAGAGAAGCTGGGCGCTAAGTTGGTTCTCCTGTTGTGTGACCTTGGGCCCATCACCCCCAGGCCTTTCTGAGCTTCAGATGTCTATTCTGCAAAATGAGGACCCTAAAAATAACTCTAAGTTCTCTTTCAAGTCTAATAGCCTGCCATTCACAAGAACTTCATACTAAAATAAATTTTAAAAATGTATTTTCTGGAAAAACCACTCTAAGGACAAACTCCAAATGGTATACAGAGCTGTGGGAAGAGAAACATTTTCATTTTTCATTCTGCATTTGGTCTCCTCTGTCTCCCTAGATTTTCTCCCCTCCCCCATTTTTCAACTTGCAATTTTGACATAATTTTTGATTTGCAAAAAAAGTTAGAAAAGTAGCACAAAAATTTCCTGAGTACCCGTTACCTAGTTTCCCCGAATGTTTTTCATGCCACAGTAAAATGATCAAAATCCAAACACAAATATTAACAAAATACTGTTATCTTCTTTCCTCAAATTCACCAATTATCCTGCTAATGTTTTTTTCTGATCTAGAATCTAATCCAGGCTCATGTGTAACATGTAGTTATTTTGTTAGTCTGTCTTAATATGGAGAAATTCTAAGTCTGATTTTGTCTCAGGACATTGATGCATTTAAAGAGCATTGCTCAGGATTTTTTTTAGAATGTCCCTCAATTAGGGTTTATCTGATCTTGATTGAATCAGACTATGCACTTTCAGCAAGAATATCATTGAAGGGATTTTATTTCCTTTTGAGTGAATCTTATCAGTAAGGAGCTACATGGTGTCAGCTTATTGTTGCATTACCCATGAGCTAACTTTATTACTCTCTGTGTTCTTTTCAAATTCTAGACATTTCATTTGAAAAATAGGCTAATAATAGTACCTGCCTCAGAGAGTTGCTGTGAATATTAAGTGGAAAATAAAGGCATAGAAAGCACTTAACTCAATTCCTGCAACATAATAGGACTTACCTATAACAATAATCATATAAATATCAAAATTTCATATTTAAAATAGTACACTAGTTTATGTATAACTATCTTAACCTCATATTTAAATATTAAAATTATACAAAGGATATAAATTCTTTTTTATTGCATCATCATCCTTTTTCTTTTAAAAGCACACCTGACAATTAGGAAATTGTTTAGATAGAAATGGGAGCTGCCGATGGGGTTGGATTTGGGCATCTGCAGACACATTCCGTCTTCTCATTTGCCGCTGCAGCTGTGCCCCCTGAAGCCAGAAGAATTCCAGCAGGCCCAGCAGGATCATAGCCCGCAGTGTCTCTCTATAAGGGCAGCAAGTGTAATAGCGTGTCATTTGAGTGTTGGCTATTGTACACTCAGTGGCAGGGGACATGTCTATTCAGCCCCGAATCTGGCCTACAAGATGTCAGGTAACCTTTTCAAGGGCGTGAGACTTTAATAGACTTAGCAGTGAAGTTACTAGATATTACATTTTTGCCAGGGTAAAACATACAGTTAATGGATAAGTCTGGTTTTTATAAGTGACATCTGCAAGACGTGTTTACTTAACTAACAGTAAACTGATTGACCTGCAGGCATTCTGCAATATTTTTCTGTTGGTCTGTGAATAGGCAGTCCAATGCATTATTTATTGGGCTCACATATCTGGGTACTCTTTTTTTTTTTTAAGAACATTCTCTATTGGAAGTCCTGGCCTTGCTTAGTCAATTAACCTTCTCCCTGTTTAGATGTTCTCTCTTGAGGAATAAGCCATCAAAATCCAAAGCAGCACATTAGTGAGGAGAGGAAGGGATCACGCCTCCGGGTGTGATCTCCCTGAAGTCAGATGTAGAACCTTATTCCTATTGCAGGGAGTGTGATGCATGAACACCCAGCTCTCATGCTTTTCTAGGAATGAGCTCAAGCCTCTATGGCAGCAGGGAAGAGAGATGGCAGACCCCTCTTCCTACTGGATTCCGGCCTCATTTCCCTGAAGATAAGCAAGGGGCACTGAGCTAAGGAGAGAGGTCAAGTAAGCAACTTGGATATGCAATTTGAAATTTAGGGGAGAGTATAGTATAAAGAACATGGGGTTTTATGTAGTTGGTAACATTTGGAGTGACTATCATCCAGTAAGACTTTGACAATATTACTGAACCTCTCTGAGCCCCAATTTCCATATTTGTGAATTGTGTATTATAATACCCATATTTCCATTGCTGTTGCTTTGTAACAAAGCACCCCCAAATAGAGGGGCTTAAAACAACAATTATTTATTACTGTTAAATTATTCTGTTGGGTGAAGCTCAGCTGGCTGTTCTGCTGGTTTTGCTTAGATATCTCAGGCAGCTGCATTTAGCAGGATATTCCGCTGGGGTTGGAATACTATAAGATGGCCTAGCATCATCCACAGCCTCTTTCCATGTGGTGTCTCATCACTTAACTTGCCCCTAACTGCCCTCCCTTGCTGGTCTGGTTGCCCCTAATTGCTGACATTTTCCACTGGCAACCAAATGTCAGAAGGACAAATCCAAAGTGTAAGTAATTATCTAATTTCTGCTTGTATCATGCTTGTTAATGTCCCATTAGTCAAAGCAATTCACATGGCCAAGACCAGCTTCAGCATGGGAAAGAATCTTATACAATAAAAAGGTAATATGCAAATTGACCATCACTCCAACACACAAGATGGCCAACCCATGTGGTAAAAAACGACCTCCCTCATGTGGACACAAGATGACTACCACAAGATGGCCAGCAGGGGAGGGCAGTTGGGAGGGACCAGGTCTGCAAGGGAGTGCAATTGGGGGAGATGAGGCTGGCAGGGGAAAGCAGTTAAGGATGGCCAGGCTGGTAGGGGAGGGTAGTTAGAGGCATGGGCATCAATTAGGCATCAATCAGGTTGGCAGGAGAGTTGTTAGGGGATGATCAGGCTGGCAGGCAAAAGCAATTAGGGGCAATCAGGCAGACAGGCAGGTGAGCAGTTGAGAGCCAGGAGTCCTGGATTGTGAGAGGGCTATCTGACTTCCCTCAAGTGGTCCCATATTGGAGAAGGAGTAGGCTGGGCTGAGTAGCACCTTTCCCTGCCTCCCCTGTGCACAAATTTTGTGCACCAGGCCTCTATTCCTTTATAATAAAGAAGTAATATGAAAATTGACCATTATTCCAACACACAAGATGGCCAAACCCATGTGGACACCAGATGGCTGCTACAAGATGGCCAGCAGGGGAGGGCAGTTGTAGGCAATCAGGCCAGCAGGAGAGGACAGTTGGGAGGGACCAGGCCTGCAAGGGAGGGCAGTTGTAGGCCATCAGGCCAGCAGGGGAGAGCAATTAAGGGCAAACAGACCAGCAGGGGAGAGCAGTTATGGGCAAGCAGGCTGGAAAAAGAGGGAATTTAGGGGTAATCTGACCAGCAGAGCAAGGAGTTAGGGGTGACTGGCCAGAAGGGGAGGGCAGTTGGGGGTGACCAGGCTTGCAGGGGAGGACAGTTAGGTATAGATCAGGATGGCAGGAGAATGGTAAGGGGGGGTGATCAGGCTGGTAGACAGAAGTGGTTAAGGGCAATCAGGCAGACAGGCAGCAATTAGGAGCCAGCAGTCCTGGATTATGAGAGGGATATCTGACTTCCCTTTAGGGTTCCCAGATTGGAGACGGTGCAGCCTGGGCTGAGTGACACCCTCCCTCCCCCAAATCCCCATGCATGAATTTTGTGAACCGAGTCTCTAATAAATACATAAGGGTGTACATACTGGGAGATGTGATTAATCAGGGACCACCACGTAAGAGTCTACCACAGTTGACTTGACTGGGTTTTTGTGAAGATTAAATAAATTGTCTTTATTTGAAAAATATTAGATATTATTATCAGGATATAACTTTCCTATTTTTTTTTTTATAGTAAGGGTGGATATTTATTGAAGAACAAGTACAGATTCCCATCTGGGAAGTGGAAAAGAATCTCACAGCACAGACTCCCACATGGGGACAGGGAAAGAGTCCCACTGATTCCCTTTTTCCTATGGTTTATAAAGGCTGCAGTTTTTTGTGCCTCAATATCCCTTCTGATTGGTCACTATTCCCCTTTGATTTGGCAACCCCTGAGCTCAAGTCTTACTTGAAGTACTCCAGGTTCCCTCCTTTTCTCTCTTATTGTTCTCATATTCCCTCTGGGCTTTCCTCATTCTTTTATTCTGTAAGTGTGTGCCTTTTGCTACTGCTAGCTCTCTTATCATATGGAAATGTAGCTTCTGCTGCTCCCAGCTCTCTTGTCTTATGGAAATGTAACCTTTTGTAACCTGTGGCCCTGTGTTTTTTCCATGGACCCCTTAATTCCTAAAATTTTCTAAACCTGCCTATTTCACCCCTAAAATTTCCTTTCAGTCCACCCCTCCAGTTAAGAAACTCCATCTCCCTTTGGGGACAGGGGACGCTGGGTCTGTCTGGCTGCTTCCTGCTAGCAAAGGAGTCTTCATTTGGGGTGGCAATCAGGGTCCCATCAGAAGTGGGTGAATTAAGGGTCCACATAAGATGGATGTAGTGGCCTCCAAATTAATTCCCAGGACCCATATTTCCTATTTTACTTGGAAATGTACAGGGGAAGATAATTAACTTGCTTTGTCTCTTCAGAATCTTCTCTGGCAGAAGTAGAGCTACAGTCCTTTTTCATTTGCACTCAATTGTGCTGCATAATAGATGTTCCATGATTATTAAAATCTAGAGGAGATGTGGTTTAATATTTTGATTTAGGAAAAGTAAAAAATTTTCCCATAGTCTCATTAAAAATGGCATTGAAGCCAAAATAAGAAATTTGAATATCCAGGTTCTTCCTGTGATTTTTCCAAACATAAAATTCATGTCTTTATTTCTAACTGTAACTCTCTTACTACTTCTTCGTTATTTGATATTTTTACCTATATGCGTCATATCAAGGTCACTATAAACATTTCAATAATAGAAAAATCACTCATGCTTTATCCATAGCTCTTCTCCTTCACCAAAACACACAAAGCAATGCAATGTTTGGCAGAGACGTAGGAATGTAGAGGTGGCATATATATTGTTTATCCTAATCTGGCCACCAGAAACTTGACTGTCATGTAAAGAACCCACCAGCCCAGATATCTCTATATAACATGCCCATAAGAGTTCTAAAACACAGGAGGTTTTTATTTATTTATTTTCCATTTTATTTTTTTAAATATATTTTATTGATTTTTTACAGAGGAAGGGAGAAGGATAGAGAGTTAGAAACATTGATGAGAGACATCGATCAGCCACCTCCTGCATGCCCCCCACTGGGGATGTGCCCATAACCAGGATACATGCCCTTGACAGGAATTGATCCGGGGACCTTTCAGTCCGCAGGCCAACGCTCTATCAAATGAGCCAAACCGGTTTTGGCCACAGGAGGTTTTTAAAGATAGCAAAATAATTTTTGAGAATGATAGTACTAAGATAATGAATACAAATATATTCATGTGCATGCACACACAACATTTTGTGTATAACAAAAAATATTATGGAGAGTGCTGTTATCATTTTGGAAGGTGAAAATACTAAGGCAGTGGCATTGGTATTTCTTTTCTTCCTGCATTTTGTGAGCTCTGTGGATTCTGGCCCCAGCTCTCAGGCCTATTTGTATTGAAAGGCTATTTCTTTGGGGCCCTTAATAGCTATGGCAGGACATTTCTGGTCTGTCCTCCAACACGATTTGCGAAATGTTATCTTTTTGCTGTACATGAGAGCCTGTTTCCCTGGCACTGTAGCTCTCCCTGACCTTCTGCATCCTGTGTGTGTTTTTGCTTGTGTAGCTGTGGGGAAAATAATTTATTCTCTTTCCTTTTACAAGAAAAATAGCTTCCTGTTTGGGAGCCAAACACAAAATGCTCTGTCCATTGGCAGCAACTTGATTGTCACAACATGTCCTGTGTAACCCCTCTATGCACCTCTTTTCATCGAAGCATGCAGTGGCGCTCCTGTTAGATCACAGCGCATGCAGTGCTGGCTGGGTAACAACAGCAGGAGGATACAAAACACATTAGATGTGTATCCACTCAAGTCTCAGAATTGACTTTTCCCTTTCTTATTGAATTTTTGGTGCCACTTTCATAGAAATCCATGGTTTACTTTATTCCTATGAATCAAATCACTTCCCTTCTTCGCTACTCTATTTATAGAAATGCATTAGGAAGTTCTTTTCAAAATTAGAAAATCACTGGCCAAGAAACATGTTTTCCCTTGTTTCAGAATCACACAAACCTAGTGCCGATGTATGCTTTTTCTGAAAGTGAAAGGGCATGGATACATTTTTCATCTTTTCATAAAAGAATGCATAGAACTATATGAGTCAGAATAATCTCAATTACATTGCTGTAACAACCAGCCCCAGTTTTTAGTGATTGAGTAAGGTTTATTTCTCATTCATGCGACCTTCCAATGTGGGTTGGCTGGTGACCTCTGGGCTTCTTGAGCGTCACTTGAGGACCCAGACTGGCAAAGACTTCTCCTTGACTCAGACATTCATGATCATTCGGGCAGGGAAGAGGAAATGTGGCAGACTGTGTACTGAAGGCTCTTGAAGTCTCTCGTGGGAATTTTACTACACTCATATTTTACTGACAAGCAATTTTAAAATATGTATCAAGAACCTCAAAACCTATTCATAAACTTTGGAAATCAAGTATGGCCAAGACCATCATTAAAAGAGGTGATATCCAGCCTGGCTGGTGTGGCTCAGTGGCTGTGTGTTGACCCATGAATTAGGAGGTCATGGTTAGTTATCTGGTCAGGGATTGTGGGCTCGATCCCCAGTAGGTGGCCTGCAGGAAGCACCTAATCAATGATTCTCTCTCTTCACTGATGTCTCTATGTCTCTCTCCCACTCCCTTCCTCTCTCTAAAATCGATAACAACATATTTTTTAAAAAAGGCATGTGTGTGTCCAAACCTATTATGTTCTCTGTGAGAGAAAAATGGAAATATGTGTGAGCAGCTCCAATGACTGCCACATTTAAGAATCAACCTCATTAGAAATCAAAGTAGTCTTACTTGAATAAATAAATAAATTCAGTGCTACAAAGTAGCAGCATATGGGCACTTTATTACAATGATTATGCAATTTTTTTGAAAAACAATTTTTAAATATCTATCAAGACCACTTTCAGAATCTAACTGTATAAGAGTAAAAATTAGAAACACCTAAATATCTAACACAGGGCAGTCAGTAAGTCCACTGTAGCACACACAATGAACTATTACGTAGCCACCAAATATTATATTTTTTGAAGACTTTATAATGGCCTGGCAAATGCTAAAGAGGTAATGTTAAGTAAAAACAATCAAAGTATAATATTATTTTCAATATTAATTCATTAAAAGTATTGATAAGAATTTTCTTAGGTTGGTGTGATGAGGTTTTAGTTTTTTATATTTATACTTTGCACATTTTTAAAAATAAACATGTACATTTTTAAAGAAAAATATAATGGAACTTAAAAATATATATAACACATCTGTTGTTTGGTTGAATTGTAATTTATATACTTTAACTTTCACCCATATAAACAGTACAGTTAATAGGCCTTAGCAAATATGGATAGTCATGCAACTATGGCCACATTCAAAAGGTAGAAACTTCCAATGCCCTAGAAAGTTCTTTCATATCCCAGTGGTCCGTCCCTGCTCTCCCCCACCTCATCAGCTTTCTGCTACTGTATAGTTTTGCTTTTGTTAAATGTGTCATATGAATGGCACTATATAATATGTAGTTTTTTATGTCTGTCAGTCTTTTACTTAGCATGATGGTTTTGAGATCCATTCATATTGTTACATGTATCAGTAACTTATTCCTTTTTATTACCAACTAGCATTCTTCAGTATGAAAACTCCCATTCTTCATCAGTTGATGGACATTTGAGTTGTTTTCAGACTTTAGGTATTATGAATGTTGCTGCTATAAAAATTTGCATTAAAAATCTTTATGCAGACACATATCTTTAATTTGTTAGGAGTGGAATGTCTGGGTTATTCGGGTAGTGTAAGTTGAATTTTTTAAGAAACTGCCAACCTGTTTCCCCATGTGGTTGTACCATTTTGCATTCCCATCAGTATTGTAAGAGGATTCTGGTTGCCTCACATTCTTGTAAATATTGGAAGTACCAGTCTTTTTCATCATAGCTATTGTGTGGGTTAAAAATACATAGCACTTGGAGAGTTCACTCACAGGCATCTGATTCTCATTTAGGATGGTTATAAGCTCCATGCACACAGTAGCTGAAAACTGGAGTCTTTTTTAAAACTAAATTTTTATTGATTTCAGAGAGGAAAGGAGCGGGAGAGAGAGATAGAAACATTAATGATGAAAGAGAATCATTGATTGGTTGCATCCTGCACGCCACACACTGGGGATTGAGCCCATGACCAGGGCATGTGCCCTGACTGGAAATCAAACCGTGACCTCCTGGTTCATAGGTGAACATTCAATCACTGAGCCACGCCAGCCGAGCTGAACACTGGAGACTTGAGTGTCCATGGTCACGGGGCTTCAGCACTCTAATCAGAGGTTAGCAAGTTTCATCAGCTACCGGAAGCCTCATCGCCTTCTCACTAAGACTTAGGCTGAGGAAGTTCCAATGGTAACACAACATATGCAACTCAACCCACACACACAGGGACTGGAATAGGTATTTGTGCTTCTTGAAAATGTGTATTTGGGGAGTGGGGCAATGGAGATGGAACGATGTGAAAATTTCTCTTTTGCATTCAAGTTAATTAAGGAACCATCATGTCACTGAATTTCTTTTTCTTTCTTCTTTGATTTGACAAGACAAAGTGTGGGCTGAGTCTATAATTATTTCTTGATAGCTACAAGGACAGGAAGCAACTGCTTCCAGCAGTATTTATGGAACCCCTTGGCCTGGGATGAGCCTAGGCCCTAGGGGAATGGGATACTTCTGTGTAAGAAAGGTAAGGGAAGTTCTCTGTGTGTAAGGGTTATTTTCAGGGCATAGGGAGATGTGTCGTAAACATTTAAATTTAGGTCTTCTGTGCATTAGCTGTGTGACCTCAGATGAGTCATTTAATATTTCTGGTTTCCTCATTTTTCATAAAGTGAGTATTCTAGTGTCTGATCTACCTACTGGGTAGCAACCTAGGATTCAAACAGTACTTAGTACTGCATGGTTTGTACATGGTACATTTGTACTTTTCATTTTAACTTTTATCTTATGTGATCACCGAATAACACCCTGAGGTAGGAAAGAGAAGTTATTATGTCTATTTACAGATGACCAAAGTGCTATTCCGAGGGTCTGAAACCACATAGTGAATTTGTTGTCAGAGAAAGACTTCTAATTCCCCTGCCAATACATTATTATTGCATGATGATTCTTACATGCTATATGTCGTGTAAAGCTATAGTTTTAATGTTTTAATTAGAATACGGGCACACTCGATTCATTGATGTATTGTCTACAGCCATTTTTGCGCTGCAAGGGCAGAGTTGGGTCATTGCTGCAGAGACCATATGGCCTGCAAAGCCTGGAATAATTTCTATATGGCTCCATAAGAAAGTGTTTGCTAACTCCTGCTTTAAGGGCTTTTTGTGCATACTAGCGCATTTAACCCCCTAACAATCCTATGAAGTAGGTTATATTAGTATCCTATTGCAGTTGAGGAAACTGAGGCATGTAAAGGTCAAGTCACCAGGTCAAGGTCAAACAGTGAGTAAATGGGCGGGAGGGGGGGCTGAGCTTTTACCCCAGTAGCCTGGATTCAAAACAGATCCTCTTAATCCCTTTTATTATCAGCCTCTCTTATTTCTATTGGGCTGTCTTTCATTCGGTCAACAAGCAGTTATCGATCAAGCAACTCTTAATTAACTGCCAGGCACCATTCTAGGAGTTAGGGATGGTACAAGCTTTTCTGGAGCTCAACTACCACTGGGGGAGAAAGAGTCAACAGCAACCAAATGGACAAGTAAGATCATTTCAGAAAGTAATGAAGCTTGTGAAAAATAAAAAAAAAAATAAAAAAGTAGGCCAGAGTGCCAAGGACAAGGAAGTAGTGGAGCATGGGGGCAGGGGAGAGAAGATGCCAGGAACAGGTTTTGACTGTGGTCTTCCCCAAGACAAGGCCCTTGCTTATTTCTTTGGCCTCTCCACCCCCTGGCACAGAGTAGGCTCTCAAAAACACATGAATCTATATGACTGACCCTCTCTTTACCTGCTTTTCCACCAGCCTTTGCTTGTCCCTGCATCTGGCTTCATATCTGAGTATCCACTTAGCTCCTTCCACATCAGATTATGTGGTCATGATCTCTGACTTAGTCTGAAGTTGTGCACAGAGGGGGCCCTCAAGAGTAATTTCTAAATAACATTTACAATCAGCCCTTGGCCTGGTGTCTTTTAAAAGCATAGCCATATCAGTTGACATTTTAGTTCACACTACACGTGGTCCATAGTTTTCTCTCCCTCACCTGAGGCAATGGGGAAGGAGCCACAGTTATTTATAAGAACAGGTCAGCACAGTCCTCTGTGCGGCTCTGCGAGTGTCAGGGCATTCTCACGCTGCTGGTCCCTTTACCTGGGTCTGGGCCCTGGTGGGGGTTTGACTCCAACCTTACGCCTAAGGTGATGTAGAAGGTGGGGTGGAGGGAATGAACCCACAGGTAATAGACAAATAGGGCAATACATAGTGGCTGATAAAAGGTCCGCTGCAGACTGATACTGTAAACTCACAGGAAATACAGCTTTCCAGGAATACGTTAGGTAGAAAGCCCATGTGACTGCCAAACTAGCTAGCCCTTTGCAAGCGTAAGCAAACCCAGAGCCCCCGTGATGCAGGCTGGAAGGAATGATTGAATGCCTGGTGAGAACCTGACATGGGCATTTCTCATCCTGGCTTCTGGCCTGACCTTGTGCGACCTTTGCCATTGTCCTGGGCAGGCTGACTTCACAACACCTGTCCTCAGCAGCAACTGTCCAAGCCTGCCGCACCTGGCTCCACTCAGCTGGAAGGCAGCTCTGGCTGGCACTGCCCGCTGTTACCCTGCTGATGCCCACGTTCGCCTTAATGGTCTTCCTTGTGCCCTTATCTCCTTGGCTGCCTCCGCTTGCTTATCCTTTGTTTACCCTTGTTTACTCCTACGACTACTCATTTTCACATTTAAAATGTCCTGTGGCCTAAATGTATTTCATTCTAGTTATGAAACTTTTTCCACAAAAGGCTGGGAATCAATCCTGGATACCAGAAAAAATCACACAAAAAAACAAAAAACAACAACAAAAAAGTTTGTATGTGGATTTGTTTCTCAGGGCCGCCATAACAAATTGCCACAAATTGGGTGGCTTAACACAGCAGAAGTGTATTCTCTCAAAATTCTGGATGCCAGAGTCTGTAAGCAAGGTTTTGGCAGGGCCCTGTTGCCTCCGAAAGCTCTAAGGGAGAATCCTTGCTTGGTTGCCAGCAATCCTTATTATTCTTTGGTTTGTAGCTGCATCAATCCAATCTCTGTTTCTGTCATCACAAGTCCTTTTTCCCTGTGTGTGCCTCTGTGTCCTAATCCCCCTCTCTTTTCTCCTAGAAGACTCCAGTCCCTGGATTGAAGGCCCACCCCACGGCCGTACGATCTTGTTCTAACTTGATTACATCTACAATGACGCCATTTCCAAAAAAGGTCACATTCTCAGGTGTCAGGGTTAGGATTTGGATATATATTTTGGGGGGTACACACGGAGTCCCGTGTATTATACATTAGCTTTATTCGGCATGCAAGGTCATATGTGGTCCACCTTATGCTGCCATCTGACACATGGACTGTGCTTTCAAAGCCCGCCTCCAAGAGAGGAAGGGGATGGATGTGGTGAGATGACAGGAGCCTCAAGAATGAGATGGACCGCAGGACGCCTTGCTCTCAGCTGCAGTTAAAAAGAATAAGCGAATGTCCTCATCTGCACTTAGAGATAGAACCCCACCTTGCCAGAATTTGATGTGGTCTCCTTCTGCAACTTGACCGTTCTCATCTTTATTTATGGAGCGCCCACTGTGTAGCAGACCCTGTATGAGTACAATTTCCTTGAAAACTCTGAAGTTAAGCCTTTTACTGTCACTTTAAATGTAGTAAATGTGCAGCTTAGGAAGGTCAGAGAAGTAATTTGCTCATGAACTGGTGAGCAGCACAGCTGAGAGCTCAATTCAATGTTGTTGATCTCTAATCCACTCACTCACTTTGGTCTGAACATTCACTTATGTATGCATTTGACTGATAATCATTAAGTGCCACTAAGAGTTAGGCCTGGTGGTAAAGCAGGGAACCCGGTGTCTGTGGCCCGAGGTTCCACTGTAGAGGTGGAACTCTGAAGGATGCACAGGATTGGATCACATGAACTTGGGAAAAGAGTATCCCTAGTAGCAGAACTAATCTGTCTGAAGGACTGCTATCATTTTTAGCATGAGTGACGTGGCCTATTTTGTCATTTTGCACATGTTAGAGATCAATGGAAGGAGTTTATCCTTAGAGGGCAAGGACTTGATCATTTAAGATGATAGGATTCAGGCTTGCTCACATCCCAGTGACCCAGCATCTACCACTCTATTGCTTAGCTTTCTTTGGCTAAGTTCCCAAGACTACAAATTGGAGAGAGCAAAACCCCATGTTAGTTCAATGACTGTGCAGGGAAGTACACTTAAAAGACAATGGGATTGGGTTTTGAAAATAACCACTTGGCTCTAACACAAGGTTTAGTATTTATGCCCACAAATAACAAGAGTTTGTTAACTGCATTCTTTTACTACCAAGACACTTACAAAGGAGAGAAAGATGTAGCGAAAAAATTAGCCTGGGCTGGCAAACATGTCATACGTCATTGAGAATGTTGTAACCTTTATCGGTGTGGTGGTCTCAGTAAACCTGGGCTGGCTCCTGGCTTGGCTAAAAGTGTTTGGAATGGGTCTACTTGCCACTCTAGAGAGCAATGGGTGAGGAGAAATGGTGGAGAAGATGCAGAAGGGGATCCTTCTGCTCACTGTCCTTCCTTCATAGCTGGAATGCCCAGACTACTCCTGAAGGACAACCCTAATATTGGTTAAGGGGGTCATCTGATGATATCTCAGAAACGTTTCAGAGCTGCCCAGGGAGTGGAATCCAGTCCCAACATCCTCAGCCTGATCTTAAAAGTCCTCCATGGTCCAGCTTCTACATTCTTATCCATCTGAGTCTTCTTCTGCATGCCCCTCCTTCCACCCAGCCAGCCTGTGAGTCACCACTGTTAGTCCATATGCCCTGATTATGCTCAGGACAGTCCAACCTTTCAACCCTGCTCAGCCTTTTCCTTGGGCTTCTGTGATAGATTGTAAGAATGAAAGCAATTAGTTTCCTCAGCCCTTTGAAATATGACTTTTCATGTGTTTTTATCAAGAGGTGAAGTTTTTGCCTGGCTGGTGTTGTTGAGAGTGCTTGAGCATCAACCTATGAACCATGAGGTCATGGTTTGATTCCCAGTCTGGGCACGTGTCCAGATTTTGGGCTGGATCCCCAGGGGGCAGCGTGCAGAAGGCAGCCTATTGATGATTCTCTCTCATCATTGATGTTTTCATCTCTCCCTTCTCTCTGAAATCAATAATATATATATATATATATATATATATATATATATATATATATATATATTTTTTTTTTTTTTTTTTAAGAAAAGTTAAAGTTTTTCTCAACCTCTTGAATCTGAGCTGGGCTTGTGACTTGCTTGGAAGGAGAAAAGAGTGATGTAATGCATGTTCTCAGTGAGTCTAAGCCTTAAGAACAGCGGTTCTCAACCTGTGGGTCTTGACCCCTTTGGGGGTCGAAGGACCCTTTCACAGGGGTCGCCTACGACTATTGGAAAACACCTATTCCCCATGGTCTTAGGAACTAACACACCGCTCCTCGGTGTAGCAAAATGTAGCAATGTAGTTTACTGTTGTCATATTAAGACTGTTACCCATGCTACACCAACCACGATTCAAGACAAAATTTCATTTATTTGTAATTAGAAATAAATATTTCACAATATATAATTACATATTGTTTTTTGTGATTAATCACTATGCTTTAATTACGTTCAATTTGTAACAATGAAAATACGTCCTGCATATCAGATATTTACATTACAGTTCATAACAGTAGCAAAATTACAGTTATGAAGTAGCAATGGAAATCATTTTATGGTTGGGGGTCACCACCACATGAGGAGCTGTCTTAAAGGGTCACGGCATTAGGAAGGTTGAGAACCACTGCTTAAGAAGCTTTGCATGCCTTTGTTCACTCACCGTGGAACCCTGCTGTCACCATGGAAAGAAACCCAGGCTAGCCTCCTAAATGCGAAGACACATGCGGATCAGGTAGCCCCTTTCAACCTGACAGCCATCCAGCCACTCGTGATCCCAGGAGAGGACTGCACATACTTGAGTAAGTGGTGATTGCTGACACTGAAAGCAACCAAGCCTGACCCAGACCCGCCTCGTAGTCATCTCACCTGTAGACAGGCAAGCAAAAGGAAACCGTGGTTGTCTTAAGTCACTGAGTTTGAGGATGGGTTAATATATAGCAAGAGATAACAAATACACCCTGGAATTTCTTCTCCATTCACATGATAAACATACACGGAAAGCCTTCTATGTTACTTGATCTGTGCTAAGTACTAGGGATTTAGAGCAAACACAGACTATCTCCAAGGAATTCCCATGTCCTTCTGTTTGTGTCTTTGAAGTTTCAAAATGGTCAAATCCCATCTCCCAGATAGATGTCTACCCAGACCTTCCCAGTGAGAATTCATTTCTTCCTTTCCCAGCCTGAGTGGACTGTACCTGTATTACAGCACGCCTCTGCTTCTCTCACCTGGACTCTGCTACAAGACCTGTGTGCTCTCTCTCTGTCTAGCCTGCTCTTGAATCTACTTTCTCCACAACCTTCTCAAGAGCTTTTTGGATGAAAATCATAGTATGCCTCTCTGAGTAAATATTTTCATTGGCTTTCTGTCAGCCCCAGAACTAAGTCCCAAATCCACTTTTATGCTCTGACCCTTTGCACTCCAATCTAATCTTGCATCATTCCCAGACTCGAACCTTAGACAGTCTAACTGTAAATACTTCACTCTTC
>PVJN01034994.1:0-22391 GCA_004026805.1 Lasiurus borealis | reverse complement strand
ACCTACAAGGGAGCACCCATACGACTGTCAGCTGATTTCTCAACAGAAACGATGCAGGCCAGACGGGAGTGGCAAGAAATATTCAACATGATGAATAGCAAGAACCTACAACCAAGAATAATCTATCCAGCAAAGCTAACATTCAGAATTGAAGGGCAGATAAAGAGCTTCACAGATAAGAAAAAGCTAAAGGAGTTCACCAACTCCAAACCATTGTTATATGAAATGCTGAAGGGTACTCTTTTAGAAGAGGAAGAAGAAAAAGGTAAAAGCCAAAAAATTATGAACAAATACATATCTATCAACAAGTGAATGTAAAAATTAAGTGAATTAAAAATTTTATCAACAGAATAAACTGGTGAATATAATAGAATCAGGAGCACACAAAGCGAGTGGACTGATTATTCTCAGGGGGACAGGGGTGAAGGGTGTACAGGGAGAGACTGGACAAAAATCATACACCTATGGATGAGATCAATGGGAGGGAACTAAGGACAGAGGGAGGGGTGGGAGCTGGGTGGAGGGGTGCTATGGAGGGGAAAAATGAGAAACAAAGGTAATAATCTGAATAATAAAGATTTAATTTTAAAAAAAGAAAAGAAAAAAAAGAGGGAGGAGGAGGGAGAGAGAAAAAGAAAGCAGCCAGCCCTCCTAGGTGACTGTGCAGATACCCACCACTCTGGGTAACCAGCCATGGGAAAAGCCTAGACATTGCAGAGGAGGCAGGGACAGTAGGGGAACTCCTGAAGTTCAGGGAGTGGGTCCTCCACTCACCGAAGAGATGGGATTTTTATGAGGGTGGGGCTTGTGATGGGTTGGTCCCAGGTTGGTCACCTGAACCCTCCTCCTCCTCCAGGTTCCCACACTCAGATTCTGGGCAGGACTGGGGCAGGCAGTTGAAGAGCTACCACAGGACACAGCCATGCTGGACAATAAAGAGAGACTATGAAAATTGATCACTCCATCACAAAGATGGCTGTGCCCACCGCAGAGGCAGGGTTTCCATAATACAAGGTGGCTGCACCCACAGCAGACGCCAAATTCCCATAATGAGCCTTAAGGAGCAATCATTAGGGACCTGAGGCTGTGTGGTGCTAGGCTGGGGCAGGGGACCTGAGCCTGCACCCCCCACCTAATGGGGCTTGACAGGGAACCTCAGGCCGCACCCCCTGCCCTGGCGCCAGGGGACCTCAGCTGTGCTCCCCACCCTGCAGGGCTTGATGGGGGATCTGAGGCTGTGCCCCCTACCCTGCAGGGCTTGACAGGGGACTAGAGGCTACAACACTCGCCCTGGCACCAGGCCAGAGATTCTGAGGCTGCTCCCCTCACCTGGTGGCACTTGACAGGGGACCTCAAGGTGTACCCCTGTCCTGGGCCAGGGAACCTGAGGCCATGCCCCCCACCCTGGCACCAGGGGACCTGATACTGTGGGGCTTGACAGGAAACCTGAGGCTGCGCCACCTGCCCAGCAGGGCTTGACAAGGGACCTCAGGTCACAAACCCCTCCCTGGTGCCAGGCCAGGGGACCTAAGGGCATGCCCCCCACCTGACAGGACTTGATGGGGCCCTCAAGCAACGCCCCCAGCCCAGTGTTAAGCTGAGGGACCTGAGGGTGCACTGGGAGACCTGAGGCTGTGCCCCCTGCCCAGTGGGGCTTGACAGGGGACCTGAGGTTGTGCCTCCCACCCTGTGGGACTTGACAGAGGACCTGAGGCTGTGCCCTACACCCAGCGAGGCTTGACGAGGGATCTGAGGCTGCACCCTCTCCCCCTCTCCCTCCCTGCCCCTGCACAGCACTGGGTCAGGGGATCTGAGGCTGTGCCCCCTACCTGGCAAGGCTTGACAGCGGTGGGGTGGCTGGGTCTGGATCTCATCCAGTGGGGGGTGAGGCCAGCTGAATCTGGGTCTCACACCATTTTGAGGTGCTATGGATGGGCAGGGACTTGACTCTGGGTGCCACGGTGCACCCCAGACTCTGACAGGAGGAAGATTTTCATATACATTTTACTAATTTTCTTTCATCTCTGACACTTCTATTTTAGAGAAAGGGCAAATAGCAATATTAAAATACTAGTGCCCCAGTACTCAAAATTCATGCATCTTAAAAGAGGATTAATTAGAGGAAATAATTTAATATTGCCATTTGCCCTTTCTTTATAATAGAAGTGTCAGAGAAGAAAGAAGACTAGTAAAATGTATGTGAAAACCTTCCTTCTATCAAAGGCAGGAACTGGTGGAATTTCTGATGCCTGAGGCAGGAAGTGTTTCTGGGCTCCAGGTACTCTCCCTATTCTCTTTAAATCAAATCAAGTCCTGGAGGCAACTCAAAGCTCACCCTCTTTCAAGCCTAATCCCCAGCCTTTGTTTAACAATAAACACGGTTTCATTCCAGGCTGGCCTAGTTCAATCTGACCTGGGCAAGGCTGTGGCTTGGAAGATGGACAGAGCCTCCCTGTTCCCTCTCCCCTGCACAGTCAGAGGACATGACCCTCTCTCTTCTCCAGGCCTTATAAACCTGCCTGCCTTGGCATCAGCTCAAAGTACTTGACCCTCAGAGACTACTCCCTCCTCTTGGAACATGGAGTGAAGACATCCTATATGGACATCCCAGGTGCCTATTCACTGGCAGTGGACACTTGGTCAAGTGACTTCACTTCACTATGCCTCAGTTTCCTGCAAAGTGTGGATAATGGTTTCCACATCAAAGGTTGCTATAAGAATTGTCAATATGACAATCCATAGAAAGTGTCCCACCCACAGCAGGTACTCAATAAATGTCAGTTTCCTGTTCTATCTTCCGATAACATCCCATGCTTCCATCATTGCCATTTCTGTGCACCACCAATATGATTCTCATATTTTTCTATACATTAATTCACCTTTAAAACTCAATCTCAGTTCTACAAATAGAAAACCAGCAGCACTTGGCAAACATTTACTCCTTTGTTTAGTCAACATTTACTGAGTGTTCATTATGTACTAGGTACTGTTTCAGATTCTGGAGATACAGCGGTGAACCAGTGACCCCTCACCCTCACAGAGCATGCATTCATGCTCTATGAGGGTGAAGTGGACAGTGAACAAATAGAGATTAAGTATGACATCAAGTGGCACAAGGATAAAGTTGTGGGGGTAAGACACCCGTTTTATTTTGTGGGGTCAGCAGAGGTGGACTTCCCCAACGTTAATGAAGCTTAAACCTCAGAGCTCTTTGCATGACCAGGTTCCTTCTTATTCCCATTCTAAATACTGCCCTACCAAATTTTGTATCCACAATCACAGATTCTTTTTCCTAAAGAGTATTCTCAAAAATGAGATAAGCTTCAGGCCCCACAAAGTCTGGTCCTGCTTCTAGTGACTCAGGAATGGCCACTCTAAGAAGATAACATTTGAACATGTTCCTGAATAAATAGAAAATAACTGTTAAAATAAAATAAAAAATTCTTGGCACTGCAGGAACCAGTCTAAAAAGGTCCCAATCTATCTGCTTTGTTGAGTGAAAGGCTGCATTTGAAACTCTATCTCAGTCCAAGTCTCCAAAACAAGTTGAGATTGAAAGTTTCTATGTCTTCCCAGACCTACCCTGCCCAGCTCCAGGTTTTTGGTCTAAATGAGGCCTGAGAAGTGGGGCAGAAAGGGTGGGAGAACCTGGTTCATGGGAATATCAGCAGGCCTTGGGTCTCAAGGAATGGCAGGGAGTGCAGACTAGTAGAAGGAAGAACTAAAATAGACAATACCAGTGCTGATGAGAATATAGAGCAACTAGAACTCTCATCCACTTCTGGTGGGAATACAGAGTGCTCTTGCCACTCTGGAAAAACAGTTTGGCAGTTTCTTACAAAGTTAAACACATATTTAACATGTGACTCAGCAAATCCCTCCCAGCTATTTATCCTAGAGAGATGAAAACTTACATTCACACAAAAACTTGTACATGACGTTCATAGGAGTTTCATTCATAACAGCCAAAACCTGGGGAAGAGAGGAGGAAGTCAAAAACAGGCCAAATGTCCAACCTCAGGTAAACATGTGAACAAATTGTGGTCTAGCCATCCAATGAAATACTCCTCAGTATTACAAAGGCACAACTGGTATACCCGACAGCATGTGTGAATCCCACAGACCGTATGCTGACTTCTGGAAGAAACCAGATACAAAAGGAGTATCTAATATGACATTTTAGCTCTAGATACAGAAAGCAGATGATTTTGAGGTGACACAAAAGAACTTTCTGAGGAGACTGAAATGGATTTTCATTGTGCCATGGACACAGACAATAGCACAGGAGAGGCCTGGGGGTGAATTGGGGGGTTGGGTGGATGTGTGCAAAAAGGGAGAAAATGGAAGATATCTGCAATACTATCAGCAATAAAATATTTTTTTAAAAAATCTTGATTGTGGTATACCTCATTAAAGTATATAATTAGAATGAGTGTATTTTATTATATGTAAGTCATAACTTAATAAAGTTGATAGCAAATCATATCACAACATATTGTGCACTGGAAAAACCCTGTGAACTCAATCATGCACCCCTTTCACTTCAGGCAGCAGGAAACTGAGCCCTAGAGAGGGAAAGGACTTTCCCAGGGTCAGGCAATAAGTCAGGGTTGTTAACAAGCTGCCTAATTGCAACTCACTGAGCACCCTCCCAACCTCCTTTCGCTTAGTGATCACTAGACTTATGAGACAGCAGCACTCTCATGCCCAAGTTACAGATGAGCACACTACTACAGCCCAGAGGTTGGAAAACTCCACTAAGGTCAAACACAGTCATCTTCAGCTGGGCAACTGCTGGTGGAGCAGGAATGCAAGCCCAGGTCCTCTGCTCTCAAAGCCTAGTTCTTGCCTCCTCCCCACAATCCTCCTTGCAGAGGGAGTGTGAGCTGAGACCCTTCACGGAAGCCCCCTGGCCCAGAGCCCAACACTGAAGCAGGCAGGGCCAAAGGGAAGGAGCACGGAGCACTTTTGAGCTTTCCAATGTGGGGCTGCGAGCTGCGCACAGCCACCACCAGGAGGCGCTTTTCCTCTCAGGCAGGACATACCCAGTGGCACAGGAGCAGTGGAAAGACAGCCCCAGCTTTGCTCCAGAAAGATCCGGTTTCCCATGGATGCTTTTTCTACCACAGGAGAAATTAAGATCGCAGAGAGCAACAGAATGCTGCCTGCTGCCAGCCAGGAGTTCCCCCTGTGAGCACAGGCGCTTTTTAAAGCGGGTCTGCCCCAAACTCCATTTCCAGCAACACATGCATATAGTTGAACTTCGCTGACTGCTAGGCCCAAAGCTCCCAGCCTCTCTGCCCAACTGGCACATCCCTGACTTGACCGTATTTAAAGGCCCAGTATGGTCCTCAAGTTCTGTAAATAGCCAGGTGGCATGCTACCAATTAAGTGTTGGCCCTTCCTCTCCAATGGTAGGGACAACGTGATCCATTACTTAATTTGTTTGGAGTTTGCTTAATGAAAGGCAAAGTGACAGACTCACCAAACCTGTCTGGTGGCCTGTATTTCCATTAGCAGTTCCAATGCCAGCCCAGGTCTTGGTACAGCACTCAGAGCTACCACCTAGATACCAAATTCTGGAATGTGTGACCCTACACAAGTCCCCGAGCTCCTTCATCAGTTCCCTGTGAACTGAGGAAGGTAGACATTCTTCAAGGTCTTTCAAGCTCTGACCAGAGGATCATGCCTTGCAGACTTCCTCCTCAGTTAATAGTCTCCCTATAGACCATTCTTTTGTAGAACACATGTATCTTCAGTACACTGCTTTTTAGCTGGTATTTACATAGGGGAGGCAGGTTCGGAATATATGTTTATGTCTCCAAAATTCAAAACATTTTCTAAAAAACAGGGTTCAAGAAAAGAATCATGAAACATTCCAAATACAATTAGATGTTTTGGGGAAAAAAACATGAAAGTAGTGACAAAGTGGATGGTGCCTCTTAGCTGTCACTGGCACTGAGAGAGGCCAGATTCCTAGGTGCAGAACAACTGGTTGTTAATGTCCACATGAATTATGGGGTGATCAGGAAGCAAAGCTTTAAGCATCTTACAAACTAACATGATCATGTATTACACATATAAGCATTTTACTGTATTTTAGTTAGATCTAGAAAACTGGTTATGGGATTGAGGTTGACACATAATGATATAAGTTTCTCCTTTAAAAATAATGGAAAGGAAATGAATCAAAGGAAAAAAAAGATGTTTCCAGGAGCATTTTCACAGAACAGTTATTTTCAGGGATAGCCTAGTGACAAGCTGGACAAGCTGTGTGATCTTCCCAATGTACATGGTAGTAGTATTCCAGGGAAATTCCATGTATAATAAAACCTTGCAAATATACCTGGTGCTTATTATGTAAAGCAGAGTTCAGTTTTTAACTCAGATAATTATCAACATTAATATCCTGAGAGATATTGTAAGGTCATGTGGAATGCAAGACAATCCTTCATTGTGAAATGACCCCAGACATTGCATGCAAAATGTCTAGCATCCCTGGCTCCTCACAGGTCTCCCAAAGCGAGTAGCACCCCTGGTCAACATTATGACCAGAAATATCCACACACATTTTAAATGCCCCCTAAAGCTTTCCCACCTTCATTGAGAAATTAGTCTGGGAGGGGTGATGGAGCATGGGAGGAGCGTATTTATATCCATCAAAGGTTTCAAAGACCCATAATTCTTTCCATGGGCTTTTTGAGATACGATTTACATACCATAAAATGGACGCTTTTAAAGTGTGTAGTCAGTGGTTTTTTAGTACAGCCATAAAGTTGCACAGCCAACATCACTATCTAATCCCAGAACATCTTTATCATCCCAAAAAGAAACCTTTATCCATTAGTAGTCACTCTTCATCCTCCTCTCCCCCAAGCCCTGGCAACCACTAAACTACTTTCCATCTCTATGAGTCTGCCTATTCTGGATGTTTCACATAAATGTAATCATATAACAGATGGCCTTTTCTGTCTGGCTTTTTCACTTAAAATAATGTTTTCAAGGTTCATTTGTTGTGTATCAGTACTTCATTCCATTTAATGGTTAAATAATATTTCATTATATTTTTATACCACAATATCTTGATTGATTCATCAAGATATTGTGGTATAAAATATGGCAGTTGAATAATGGCTTATTTTTGGCTGTTATGAGTAATGGTGCTATGAACATTGTATATAAGTTTTTGAATGGGCATATGTTTTTAATTTTCTTGGGTATATAGTTGTTGCTGAGTCAACTGCTTTTCCAAAGTGACTACACTATTCTAAAACCTCACCATCAAAGAAGGCATGATGGAATTAAACACAGAAGCAACCTGAATCCCTAGCATCTACCTGGCATGAGCACTATGCTCAGGCTGTGAAGTTCCATTCATATTTCACCACAATACCAGACTCACAGCAGCAGAGAGTTTGTCCTTTCAACACAATGTCCCAAATGACCAGAAGACAGCATTTAAGTATCAGGAGTTCAGTCAGTATTTGAGTCAATAAACAAAGGTGAATCTGAGAGAGCAGAGAGGCCTGATGGAGGAATGACAGAGACAGATGTGGCAAATGCAGTCTGCACTCCCTGAGGGCCCAGCCCATAAGATAAAACTGTGAAGGGTCAGGATGCAATGTCCACTGGGCAGACCGGAGGGGCAGAAGCAGCAAGTCAGCCTGAGTGGCTGGTACATATTGAGGTTGAGCCAGGGTTAGGTGTGAAGAAGTGCTGCAAAGAGTGACAGAGGTCAACAAGCCACCATTAGCACTGCTGGATTCTGGCCTGCCCACCATCCTATGGCCCACCCAGCATTTACAGTTCTAATTCAACAGATCAAGAAAAGGCAGAAGCGACTTTCCAATCCAGCTGATCTGTACTCATTGAAATTAAACCCACTAGAAAGAGAACAGCCATAGACGGTATGTAGTGAAAGGGTTTCACTACATTCCTTCAATCAACAGATTTACTGAATCTCTACTATTAGCCACTAATCTCTACTATTAGTGTGGCTGGAAACCTCTGGCTTCAGGAAAGCAGCACTGGGAACACATAACCCAAGAGACCCATAGCCCACCACACCCCACCATGGTGCCCTGAGATGAGGGTAACTGGGCCATAAAAAGGACACTCACCTCAGAGAAGACAAATTTTCCATCACTGAGGTGACACCACCACAGAAATCCCTGAAATCCCAATAGTGAAGGTAAGGGAAAACAAAACCTTGAGCTGTAGCACCACCTACTGGAAAACAAAAGAAATATCTCTACTTCTCAACTGCTAAACAGTTGAGACAGTATTTAAATACCTATACTAGTATACTAGTATATATTTCATTTCCTCAAACGCTCAAGCAAGCAGAGAAATAATACATCAATATAATTAATAATCAAGGTCACACAATATAATTAATAATTAAGGTCACAAAGTAGTTCAGAAAGAAAATGAAAAATCTCCAGAAAATAAACTTAAAGGCATGGGAGACTTTTAAATGACAAAGAATTCAAGATTGCAATTTTTAAAAAACTCAACAAGATACACAAAAACTCACAAAATCAGCTCAATGAGCTAATAAATAAAATCAATGAACAAAAGGAGTACTTTACCAAAGAGATTAAACCTGTAAAAATAATCAAACAAAAATTCTGGAGCTGATGAACTCAATAAATGAGATGAAGAATGAATTAGAGAGTTTAAGAAACAGAGCAGACCAGACGAAGGTAAGAATTAGTGACATTGAAGATAGAAATATAGAAATGACTCAGGCTACACTGCTGCCTCACACAACAATTTCAAAACTACAACTAAAAGACAGAAAGGACATTATCCAGAACCACAGAAAAGCTGGCTGAGTGGAAATTCTACAACTAGAAGGAAAGAGAGGGGCTCATAGAGACCCAGAGGAGCTGCAAAAAGCTGAGGTTTGGAGACCACACTCGTAGAGAGAGCGGGTGTGTGAGTACCTTGCTGGCTTTCTCTGGTTGGAGGGAGATGGAGACTCGCAACGGCATTGAACCCCTTATTCTACAACACTAAACCCCAGGTCCAGCCGAAACATGTACGGGGGGAGTTTGGGCTATGAAAAGGGAGAAGTGCATGGAGATTTAGGGGAGTCGCAGAGGATCAGAGGTCTGGTGGCACACCCGGCACTGTGTGCAGAAGACCGACTGCTGATTGTGCCGCTGGTTTCACAAGTGGGCAGGAGACAGACGCTCCCAGTTGTGTCACTTCTAACTCCACTGAACCTCCTTTTCGGGCGAAACCCTGGGTACCCAGACTCCTGTGGTCCCGAAGCGCAGGGGAGCTGGAGGGGAGCAGTCTAGAGGCAACGAGAGAGAAAAAGAGAGACAGAGAGAGCGTGTGCGTGCACAGGGACCGATCCAGCGATTACCCAGTCACGTGAGACTCTGGCACTGTAGAGGGTGGGGCTGACTGGAAGGCAAGGCGGTCAGTTAAGGCCTGAGACTCCACCCATCCCAAGCTCAACGGAGAGGCTTTTGCAGTTTTGCAAATCTGGTATCGTAAGGCTGAATGCAACACAGAAGTTCTCCCGGCATAGTGAAAATGCCTAGTCAAGGGAAGGGATCACAAACAAAAGAGATGGAGGGAAACAAAGGACTGGATATAGAGTTCAAAACCACGCTTATAAGGTTTTTCAAGAATATCCTAGAAAAGTTGGCTAAAGTTAGCGAGACCCAAGAGGAGATGAAAAAGAACCAACTAGAGATGGAAAAGGACCAACTAGAAATTAAACATACAGTGACTGAAATAAAAAAAATTATGGGAGAGAAAATGGCGGCAGAGTAAACAGATGTGTCTGGAGCTTTGTCGCTGGGCAGAAGGAGAGAGAGCAGCTGAGAGTCACACTGGGAGTGTTTGGTGGCAAGTTAAGAGTCAGTTATCCTCCAGAAGAAGGCGGGGAACTGCTGGACGGGGCTCTCCCGGCCGGGCAGCCCCACTGCCAAGGGGTTTTTGTCCGCCCGAGCCACCAGCACGAACGCGGAGACCGCGCCATCTTTCAGAAGGAGATAGATGTCTGCAGCCATCTGAAGCCAGCAGCTGCGCACACATCAAGCAGCTGGGGACCCGGGGACCCAGTACTCCGCTCTCCAATCGGCACGGACACGCAGTGGACTCAGAGATCCACGGAGCACATGGAGAGGTCAGATTGCGCCTGGGATAAGAGGGGGGTCTGGAAGCTGCGGCTGACGGAGGCACCCACCTAGCAGCCGGGGACCCAGAGCAAGGCTTTCCAGGCAGTGCGGGCAGCGGATTCGGAGATCCACGCAGCGCGAGGAAGGGTCAGATTTCGCCTGGGTCAGGGTGAGGTCTCCTACCCCCGCACAACAGAGACGCGCACGCCTTGGGAGCCTGGCCATGGGAAAGCTGCCTCTGGAGAGGTCCCCAGAGGTGGTCAGGGCATGATCCCTAAGTGTGGAGGCAAACCCTCTGAGCTGTTGACAGAAGAGAGCTCTGGAAAACGACTCCTTTTTTTTTTTTTTCTGGGGCAGAAGGACAGCCTGGGAGTTATTACAGTGTCCCGGCTGCAAAACCCCCACAAACTGGCTTTGAGAACCACACAGTAGCAGGATCTGAGCACAGCCTAGAGAGGTCCCGTGCTTTGTCTCAGAGATCAATTCTGAAACACTGCCACCCAGTGGATGACACACAAATTGACTCTCCAATAAACACAAAAGAATAAAAAGACTAAAAGACCAAAGGGGGAACACAGGGAACTGCAATACCTTCCCTACTGGGAAACAGGAGTGCCAAGCAAAATAATAGTGGAAGTGAAGGACCATCCTAATTTTTTTTTTCTTTTTCCTTTTTTCTTTTTTTTTCTTTTTTTTTATTTTTCATTTTCATATATTTTAATTAAAAGACTATTTTTTTCATTCCGCATCAATTGATTTTTCCTTTTTAATTATTACATTTTTGTTTTAAACTAATATTATTATTTACTATTAGTACTTTACCTTTTTGGAAAAAAAAAACAAGTGTCATTTTGTTTTCTATTTATTTTATTTCAGGATTAGAGTTCTACATTCTATTTTCATCTTTCCTTTAGCATAATATTACTCCAACTCAACTCTCCCTTTATGCCAACACTTTCCTTCTAATTTTACCCATTTTGTTGTCTTAGTTCTCTTTCCCTTTTCCAACTTTAGATTCTCCTTATTCTTTCTCTTTACCTAGTTAAAATTTCACCCCATTTATATATCTAATTTCAAATCCCCTACTACAAGTCTACACAAACCTCTCTCTTCTTGCAATCACTAGCCAAAAAGTTGTTTTTTTCTCTATGTCCTTTTGTTGCTATTTGCCTAAAAAGTGATTATATCCATTTTTTGAAATTTTTTGTGAGATTCTTTTAGTTTATTCTACTTGTTTTATTTTGCTTTTTGCTTGCTTTGTTTTCTACCTCTCTTTTCCCTCACCTCCCTTGATACCACTTGCTATTTGCAGTTTACATTAAGCTCTAGGTACTGGTTGCTGGCCTTTATTGGGATTAGTGACTGTTCTATTGGAGTTGTTTCCTGAAATCTATATTTTGTTCCCCCTTTCTCTTTTATATGCTTTCTTTTCTCTCTGACTTTTTTCTCTTCCTCTTTCCTTCTCCTTTTTATTTTCTTATTTTATTTTAATTTTTTGTTCATTTATTTATCTTTTATTTTCTTTTTTCTCTTGCTCTCCCAATTTGATTAGGCATTTCTTTCTTTTCTTTTTTCCTCATTTTCCTCTTCTTCTTTCTCTATTTACCCCTAGTTTGTCCTTCATTGGTGGTCACCTTATTTGTGATTATTAACATCCTGAATACATTTCTACTCAGCGCCTTGTGTGCTTTATCTGGTCGTGTTGTAGTTTGTGCCTCTCAATCAACGTAGGAGAGAGAACTACATAACCAGACACCCGGAGAAAAAAGACCATGGGTAGGAAAAGAAACAGCCCACATAAGACAGAAAGGCAGTTTTCACCAGAAAAGGAAGTAAATGAAATAGAAGCAGAAACAAACCTGCCAGAGAAAGAGTTCAGAGAAACGATCATAAGCTGGTTTAAAATATTGGAAGACAAATTCGACAATATGAGTAAGAGCCGAGAGGAAGGGAAGAAGAGCCTAGAGGAAGTGAAGAAGAGCCAAGAGGAAGTGAAGAAGAGCCAAGAGAAATTGAAGAAGAGCCAAGAAGAGATGAAGAAGCAGCAAGAAGAAATGCAGAAGAAACTAGATGAGGTGCAGAATAAACAAGAAGTAATGAACAATGACATCACTGCTATAAAGAACTCAATAGAAAGCATCAAAAGTAGACTAGAAGAAGCAGAGGACCGCATCAGTGAACTAGGAGACATGGTAGAAAAAAATAACCAAGTACAGCAGCATCTAGAAAAAAAAAGTTAAAAAGCAAGAGGAGAGTCTAAGGGAACTTTGGGATAACATGAAACAAAACAACATCCGCATAATTAGGATTCCAGAAAGAGTGGAAACTGAACAAGGATTAGAGAACCTGTTTGAAGAAATAATGACAGAAAATTTCCCCAGTATAGAAAAGAAAAAATCCACACAAATCCAAGAAGCTCACAGAGTCCCAAGCAAATTGAACCCCAACAAACCGACACCAAGGCATATTATAATTAAATTGGCAAACACCGACGACAAAGTAAGAATCTTAAAAGCAGCCAAAGAAAAATAGAAAGTTACCTACAAAGAAACTCCCATAAGACTAGCTGCTGACTTCTCAACAGAAACACGTCAGGCTAGAAGGGAATGGAATGAAATATACAAAGTCATGCAAAGGAAGGGTCTGAATCCAAGAATACTGTACCCTGAAGACTCTCAATCAAAATTGAAGGTGAAATCAAAAGCTTCACAGACAAAAATGGATTAAGGGAATATATTACCACCAAACCAGCAATGCAAGAAATGTTAAAGGGTCTGCTGTAATAAAAAGAAAGAGGAAGCGAAGAAGGAGCTCGGGGGTAAGGACTAAAAATGGCAACAGATAAATACTTATCAATAATAACTTTAAATATAAATGGATTAAATGCTCCCATCAAAAGACATAGGGTAACCGATTGGATAAGAAAACATGATCCATATATCTGCTGTCTGCAAGAAACCCACCTCAGGAAAAGAGATGCACAAAGATTGAGGGTGAAGGGATGGAAGATGGTATTTCAGGCAAATAGAAATGAAAAAAAAGCTGGGGTTGCAATACTTATCTCTGACAAATTAGATGTCAAAGTGAAGGACATAATAAGAAATAAAGAAGGCCACTTCATAATACTAAAGGGAACAATCCAACAAGAAGAAATAACTCTGGTAAACATATATGCACCCAATATAGGAGCACCTAAATATATAAAAAAACTTTTGGAGGATATTAAGGGAGAGATTGACAGCAATACAATCATAGTAGGAGACTTTAATACCCCACTGTCACCATTGGACAAATCCTCTAAAAAAAAAACCAGCAAAGACACATTAATCTTAAATGACTCACTAGACCAGATGGAATTAACTGACATCTTCAGAACATTTCACCTCAAAGCCACACAATATACATTCTTCTCCAGTGCACATGGGTCATTTTCAAAGATAGATCACATATTGGGTCATAAGAAAAGACTCTTTAAATTAAAGAAGATAGAAATCATATCAGTTTCTCAGATCACAGTGGCATAAAACTGGAAATCAACTATAATAAAAACAATAGAAATAAATCAAACACATTGAGACTAAACAGCATGCTATTAAACAACGACTGGGTAACCAGAGAGATCAAGGAAGAAATAAAAAACACCATGGCAAGAAATGACAATGACAACACAACAATACAAAATTTATGGGACACAGTGAAAGCAGTCTTGAGAGGGAAGTTCATAGCCCTACAAACCTACTGCAAAAAAACAGGAAACAATGGTAATAAACCACCTAAACCTACAACTCAAAGAGCTAGAAAGAGAGCAACAAGAAAAGCCCAGTGTACTCAGAAGGAAGGAAATAGTGAAGATCAGAGCGGAGATAAACAACTTGGAGAACAAAGAAACAATTCAAAAGATCAACAAAACAAAGAGCTGGTTCTTTGAAAGGATAAACAAGATTGATGGACCTCCAGCCAGGCTCATCAAGAAGCAAAGAGAGAAGACTCAAATAAACAAAATCAGAAATGAAAGAGGAGAAATAACAACAGACCATGTGGAAATACAAAGGATTGTTAAAAAAAAAAAAATACTATGAACAACTGTATTCCAACAAACTGGACAACCTGCAAGAAATGGACATTTTCCTAGAAAAATATAACCTCCCAAAACTCAATGAGGAGGAAGCCAAACATCTCAATAGTCCAATAACTATGGAAGAAATTGAAGCAGTAATCAAAAAGCTTCCAGCAAATGAAAGCCCAGGACCAGATGGCTACACCGGAGAGTTTTACCAAACATTCAAGGAAGAATTAAAACCTATCTTCCTCAGACTATTCAAAAACATTCAAGAAGAAGGAACACTTCCAAACACCTTCTATGAAGCCAGCATCACCCTAAACCAAAACCAGATAAAGACAACACAATGAAAGAGAATTATAGGCCAATATCTCTCATGAACATAGATGCCAAAATTCTCAACAAAATTCTAGCAAATCGGCTCCAGAAGTACATCAGAAAGATCATACACCATGACCAAGAAGGATTCATCCCAGGAATGCAGGGATGGTACAATATCCGCAAATCAATAAATGTGATACATCACATAAACAAATTGATAGATAAAAACCACATAGTCTTGTCAATTGATGCAGAAAAAGCATTTGACAAAATCCTACACCCTTTCTTGATAAAAACTCTCAGCAAAGTGGGAATAGAAGGATCATACCTCAACATCATAAAAGCTGTAAACGATAAACCCACAGCTAACATCATACTCAATGGGCAAAAACTAAAACCATTTCCCCTAAGAACAGGAACAAGACAGGGATGCCCACTCTCACCTCTCCTGTTCAACATAGTACTGGAAGTATTAGCCATTGCAATTAGACAAGAAGAAGAAATCAAAGGCATCCAAATTGGAAAAGAAGAAGTAAAGCTGTCCTTATTTGCAGATGACATGATATTGTACATAAAAAACCCAAAGGACTCCATTCCAAAACTAATCGACTTAATTAATGAATTTGGCAAGGTAGCAGGATACAAAATTAATGCTAAGAAGTCTGTGGCATTTCTATACACTAATAGTGAAATTACAGAAAGAGAAACTAAAAAAGCAATCCCATTTACCATCGCACCAAAAACATTAAGATACTTAGGAATAAACCTAACTAAAGAGGTAAAAGACCTATATACAGAAAACTATAGGACACTGAAAAAAGAGATAGAGGAAGATGTTAACAGATGGAAGAGCATACCATGCTCATGGATTGGGAGAATCAACATCATTAAAATGTCCATACTACCCAAAGCAATCTACAGATTCAATGCACTACCCATTAAAATACCAACGACATATTTCACAGACCTAGAAAGAACTCTTCATAGATTCGTCTAGAACAAAAAAAGACCACGAATAGCTACAGCAATTCTGAGAAAGAAGAATAAAGTAGGTGGGATCTCAATACCAGATTTCAAGCTATATTACAAAGCAACTGTTCTCAAAATAGCCTGGTACTGGCACAAGAACCAATGGAATAGAATAGAGAACCCAGATATCCACCCAAACCACTGTGCTCAACTAATATTTGACAAAGGAGGCATGAACACTCAATGGAGCCAAGATAGCCTCTTCAATAAATGGTGTTGGAAAATTGGACAGATACATGCAAAAAAATGAAACTGGATCACCAACTTACACCAAATACAAAAATAAACTCAAAATGGATACAGGACTTAAACATTAGAAGGGAAACCATAAAAATATTAGAGGAATCCACAGGCAGCAAAATCTCAGATATATGCCAAAAGAACTTCTTCACTGATACTGCTCCAAAGGCAATGGAAGCTAAAGAAAAAATGAACCAATGGGATTACATCAAAATAAAAAGCTTTTGCACAGCAAAAGAAACCATCAACAAAACAATAAGAAAGATCACTGTATGGGAGAACATATTTGCAAATGTTATCACTGATAAAGGTTTAATCTCCAACATCTACAGCCAACTTATACAACTCAATGAAAGAAAGATGAACGATCCAATAAAAAAATGGGCAACGGACCTAAATAGAACCTTTTCGAAAGATGACAGAAGGAAGGCCAAAAGACACATGAACACATGTTCAAAGTCATTAATCATCCGAGAGATGCAAATCAAAACGACAATGCGATACCATCTTACACCTGTCAGAATGGCAATCATCAACAAATCAACGAACGACAAATGTTGGTGAGGATGCGGAGAAAAATGAACCCTTGTGCACTGTTGGTGGGAATGCAGATTGGTGCAGCCACTGTGGAGAACAGTATGGAGTTTCCTCAAAAAACTAAAAATGCATCTCTCATTTGACTCTGCAATCCCACTCTTAGGAATTTATCCTAAGAAATCACAAACACCAATCAGAAAGGATTTATGCACCCCTATGTTCATAGCAACACAATTTACAATAGCTACAATTTGGAAACAGCCTAGGTGCCCCTCAGCAGATGAGTGGATCAGAAAACTGTGGTACATCTACACAATAGAATTCTATGCTGCCATTAAAAAGAAGGAGTTCTTACCATTTGCAGCAACCTGGTTGGAACTGGAGAGCCTTATGCTTAGTGAAATAAGCCAGTCAATGAAGGAGAAGCATCACATGATCTCACTCATTTGTGGATAATAAAGAACATTATAAACCGATGAACAAAAGGATAGATACAAAGGCAGTAAAGCATTTAACAGACTGTGACATTACAGCAAGAAGATTAAGGTTAGGTGAGGTAGGTAAAAGATCAACCAAAGGACTTGTATGCATGCATATAAGCATAACCAATGAACATAGACACTGGGAAGTTGGGGTATGCCGGGAGGGAAGGGGGGGCAATGGAGAGATATGTATATGAAATTAATTTAAAAAATAAAAAAAGAAGAAGAAATAATGTCTGAAAACTTCCCCCAAATGGTGAAAGAAATAGACTTACAAGTCCAGGAAGTACACAGAACCCCAAACAAAAGGAATCCAAAGAGGAACATACCAAGACACATCATCATTAAAATGCCAAGAGCAAAAGACAAAGAGAGACTATTAAAAGCAGCAAAAGAAAAACAGTTAATTACCTACAAGGAAGCACCCATATGAATATCAGCTGATTTCTCAACAGAAACTATACAGGCCAGTCAGGAGTGGCAAGAAATATTCAAAGTGATGAGTAGCAAGAACCTACAACTAAGATTATTCTACGCAGCAAAGCTATCATTCAGAATTGAAGGGCAGATAAAGAGCTTTGCAGATAAGAAAAAGCTAAAGGAGTTCATCAACTCCACACCAGTATTATATGAAATACTGAAAGGTATTCTTTAAGAAGAGGAAGAAGAAGAAAAGGGTAAAGATAAAAATTATGAACAACAAATACATATCTATCAACAAGTGAATCTAAAATTCAAGTTAATAAAAAATCTGATGAACAGAACAATCTGGTGAATATAATAGAATCAGGGGCATTGATAGAAAGGGAGTGGACTGACAATTCTCAGGGGGATAGGAGTGAGGGGGGTGCAAGGAGAGACTGTACAAAAATCATACACCTATAGATGAGGACAATGGGGAGGGGTAAGGGAAGAAGGAGGGTGGGAGCCAGGTGGAGGGGAGTTATGATGGGAAAAAAAGAGGAACAATTGTAATACTCCGAACAATAAAGATTTATTAAATCCAAAACAAATGTGAATTGTGATAACATAATGTACTAATAAAGCATTAGAAAGCACCCATTGTGTTATATATTCAGCCATCACAATCTAAACTAGTAATATAAAAGGTCTTCTAAATCACACACACAGAAGCTTAAATTTCCCCTTCAAAATAAAAGTGAAAGTAGATTGGCATTTGAACCTCCAAAGTCCCTAATATTCTTTTACTGATTCATGGTAAGGAAAAGAGGTGTAGCAGAAGATATTGTCCTCCCCCCAACTCCACATGGGGAAGGCCTTACAAGATCAGACACTTTTCCAGTCATTCCTCTTTTATAAATTAACCTTTCTGCAGACTCCAAAGTGAATAGACATCATCTTCTATATTAGACTATTTGTATCATGTCAAGCAAATTGTTTTCTCATTTACACTTTTATTCTCAAAACTAACCTGTGAGCCGAAACCAGTTTGGCTCAGTGGATAGAGCATCGGCCTGCGGACTGAAAGGTCCCAGGTTCGATTCCAGTCAAGGGCATGTACCTTGGTGTGGGCACATCTCCAGTGGGGCATGTGTGGGAGGCAGCTTATCGATGTCTCTCTCTCATTGATGTTTCTCTCTCATCCGAGTTTCCATCTCTCTATTCTTCTCCCTCCCTCTCTCTTTAAAAAAAAAAAAAAAAATCAATAAAAACAGCCCTAACTGGTTTGGCTCAGCAGCTAGAGCTTTGGCCTGCAGACTAAAAGGTCCTTGGTTCGATTCTGGTCAAAATCACGTACCTGGATTGCAGGCTCCTGGTCTGGTCTGAGGAATTCCAGAGGCAATCAATTGATGTGTCTCTCTCAAATTGGTGTTTCTCTCTGTCTCTCCCTCTCCCTTCCACTCTCTCTAAAAATCAATGGGGAAAATACCTTCAGGTGAGGATTTTTAAAAATCAATAAAACATGTTTTTAAGAAAACGTTTTTTGAAAAAGTAACCTAGATAATAAATGCTAACTAGGATGTGGAGAAAAAGGGATCCTTGTACATCTTTGATTGCCAGGGGCTGGGGGCTGAGGAAATATGGAAAGGTTGATAAAAAGGTACAAATTTTCAGTTATAAGATGAATAAGATCTAAAGATCTATAATGATGTGACTATTATCAATGTAAGAAACATTCAAACCTGCAAAGAATTTTTGTGAGTTTATTTGAACCAAACTGTCGATAGCCAGAAAGTAAAGTCTCAATGAATTGGGATAATGTTTCTGAGAATGGCAGTTTGCACCTTATTTTTATGCATTACAATCAAAAGAGGAGATGTATGTGGTTACATGAAATCCATTGGTAATAGATTAGGGAGACAGGAGAAAGCAAGGGGTGTGGGGAATGAACCCTCCGGGATTGGATAAAAACTAAAATGATGGTTACATAGGTGGATACTGGATAGTTAACAGTCAACAACTACCACAATAACAATAACAATGAGGATTTATGGTCTCCTGCCCAGGTGAGGTGGTCTGGAAAAAGGGAAGTTATGTTGGCATTCCAAAGATATGCTAAAAAAAAACAATAGATAGACTCAATTAAGGTAAAGATTGACTTTTTTTTTTCAGGGAAGATTCTAGCCTGGGACATGCCTGCCTCCATGACTTGCTTCTAGTTTAATTTCTTCTTAAAATTCAATTCATAGATAGTCCTTATTGCTTGCAACCAAAGTATCCTAACAGATGCCTCATTCTTGAGATCCCAGTTTAAATGACACCTTCCTCAAGGACTTCTTATCTAAATGTGGTCTCCTCCCCCATCCCTTGTCACCATCATTTTTTGTCCTGGCACTTTGTTTCATCTATGACACTTATCACAGATTGTAATTATACATTTTTCTCTGTGTTTTTGTTTTTCTCTCCCTCAGTCTCTTCTTCATTGACATATCTTTATTACCTAGCACACTGTCTGCCATTGGATAGGCAAGAAATAAATATTTGGCTAAATGACACAGTGGTCAAGGTTGTGAAGTAACCAACTAAATATATAGTTAAAGAGTGAAAATACAGGAAGTTGGGCAAACTTGGAGGAATTGTTCAGAAGATGATCAGTTTTACTTATGTGATAGGCAGTTAGACATGAGCAGAGCTAGGACGATGGGCCAGTTACAGGTCACCATGACAGAATGTTCCAGGCACCTGGCAATGGGGAAAAAACTGGCAGAGCATGTAATGGAGATAAGTGTTAGGACTTAATGTCCATTTGTAAGCTCCCTGACACAGGAAAACAAAAGAACAGGAAAAACTTCCTGGACACCAGGAGTCAGACCATACAAGGCATGGAAAGTGTCCTGAAGGCATCTGCATTTCATCTGCATTCCAATCCCACCAGCTCAGCCCCCAAACCCATAAACAACAAGCTGCCGGCTAGTGACTGCATATAAAAATGGAACTCCAGCTCCTGGGTGCTGCCATCATGGATCCAATGTCTCTTTGGCTCAGAGCTGTGCAGCCCTTCCTTTTGGATATCCCATCCTCCATCCCCTTTCCCTAAATAAATTCAACTTTCTTTAATCACCATCTGAGATGGCTATTTAGCCTATTCACATGCACCATCACCATGTTCACCTTCCAATAAGTATAGTTTTTTATTTGTTAATCCTCACCCAAGGATATTTTTTTTCATTGGTTTTTTAAAAGGAGGGGAAAGGGAAAGATAGAAACATTGATGTAAGAAAGACACTTTAGATTGGTCGCATCCCTCTCTAGACCTGGATCTCATCACGTACCTACAACCGAGGTACATTTCCTTGACCTGAATCGAACCTGAAACCCTCAGCCAATGCTCTTATCCACTGTACCAAACCCGCTAGGGCTGAAGGCAAATCTTGTTAATCAAGACCTCGCCCCTAAGATCCCCGACCTCCAATACCATGGGTTATACTGCTTCATACAGCGAAGGCACCTCCTAAATGCTTGCTAGGGACAATGAGAGATTTAGGGACAGATGGTTCCCTAGTAAATAAAGCACCCCCAAAAGACGCAGCACGTATTTATAAAGACAATGCTGAGGGACCCGGTTATTGCACTTCCTTTTGTGCGCTGGTAAGTCTGCCAACACTCAATACCCGCATTAAGTGCACACTGACCCATTTCTGGTCTACAAGAACAGAGTTCAGAAGATAACGTGGAGACTGAAAGTTGCGTTCCGCCTAGCTACCGATGACGTAACACGGACTCTGCCTCTAGACTACTTCCTGCGAATCATATTTATTCCTGTTAACTTGCAGGGCCTCACTCCGCCCCTGATGACGTCACCGGCGCTCAGCCTCTAAAGCCTTCTAGCGCCGCTTCACTAACGCCGGGCGCGGTGGCGCGCGCCTGTAGTCCCAGCTACTCGGGAGGCTGAGGCTGGAGGATCGCTTGAGCCCAGGAGTTCTGGGCTGTAGTGTGCTATGCCGATCGGGTGTCCGCACTAAGTTCGGCATCAATATGGTGACCTCCCGGGAGCGGGAGGCCACCAGGTTGCCTAAGGAGGGGTGAACCGGCCCAGGTCGGAAACGGAGCAGGTCAAAGCTCCCGTGCTGATCAGTAGTGGGATCGCGCCTGTGAATAGCCACTGCACTCCAGCCTGGGCAACATAGCGAGACCCTGTCTCTTTTGCCCTTCCCTTATTTAAAAGATAATATCTGTATCGTATGTGTACAATGTTCTCTGTATTTCCCAAATAAACCCAACATAACCCTTTCCAGAGCCATAGTCTTACTGGTGCAGTTTACTAGTCTTCAGTACTGGCTCTGTTCCCAACATTCCTTTGCCTGATATCATGAGGTATCGGAATACACGGGGACTTCCAGCCACCTCATCTCTAACCCCTACTGGAGCACTGTCTAAACGTCTTTGCGAAAAGCTGCTATCACTCTCGGAGCCAATAGGGGTTGCTCGTGTACACACAACCCGTAGGAAAAAATGCAAAAAGATAACAATGCAAAAATGCCTCAGACTCTAAAATTCCCCCAATTCTTCCAACAGCAGTCCAGTTTGCTGCCCCCTCTACTTGACCGGACTTGCCATACCCACCTCCTGCCATAGGATATCACCTTCTTTCATCACTAGCCTACCAATGTTTTTACTTTTAAATGCTGTAGACGACAAGGTCTGACTAGCTAAACAAGTCTTTCTCCCAAATCCTTCAATTCTGCTTGTTTGCGATGATGTTGAACTTCGGACCGGGGCTCCCTCGACTCCCCCATTGTAGGAGGATAAAAGCATCTCAAAGGGAGCCCAGAAGCCCTTGAAATAGCCCAGGTGAGGGGCTAGTATGGGAAAATGCATCATTATCGTCTCTGCTTGCCAACAGCGAATGTAAAAGATCGAATTGAAGCGTGGAGCTTGGAGAACCTGCTCTGGGCTGTTTTCTTTTCTTTTTTTTTTTAAGATTTTTTTTTAATTAAATCTTTATTATTCAGATTATTACATTTGTTTCTTTTTTTTCCCCTCCATAGCACCCCTCCACCCAGCTCCCACCCTCCCTCTGCCCTTAGCTCCCTCCCATTGATCTCATCCATAGGTGTATGATTTTTGTCCAGTCTCTCCCTGTACACCCTTCACCCCTTTCCCCCTAAGAATTAACAGTCC
>PVJN01034993.1:0-22392 GCA_004026805.1 Lasiurus borealis | reverse complement strand
AAATAAATTAGGTCAGAAGAATGATAAAGTTCCTTTCTCTGTTGACTATACCACAAAACTATGACTCAAATATACCCTACTTATTGCAACCCTTTTCAGAACTCAACTCTGTAGTAATAAATGCTTACCTTTTCAAACATGGGTTTGCTGTAATTTTTACTGAGATCTTCCCAAGTGCCCAGTGAATGTGTACTAGGGCATTGGCATTCACATAGCATGATGTCATTTGGTCTGGCCTTACTTGTCCTGACCTTTCTGACAATTTCTAACAAATGTGTGTGCTCATAATGTTACCCGTGCATTATGTCCTTTCATATCATTAGCGACATTATATTGGGTTGGCAGCTTCGTTTGGAGAGACACTTGTGCCCCGAGCCAAGTCACACAGATAGCCAAGAATTAGATCATTCTATCCCCAAATTGCCACAGACCTTCTCAGATACAGCTGAGCAATGTAACTTGATCAAGGTTAAGTACAACCCACCCTTCATCTTTTAACTCAAGTCAAAATTTGCTTTAGCTTTCTGTTCAAATCCCAGAGTAATGCTTCCTGCTCATTGTTACAAGCTGCCCTCCAGTCAACGCTCATTTATCGGCCTGTGGCTTATCCAAAGCACCAGGCTTTCTCCTCCTCCTGCCTCCAGCACCAGGTTCCAGGCCGGCTCCTTTAACTCTGTGCCAAATGAATACAAACTAAATCTAATATTAGCCTAATGAGAAAAGGCCATCTGCTGCCAAAGATTTGCATGATGCATCCCAAAGCCAAACGCGGGCCATTATTCACTGTTTCAGATGCTGGCATGGCTTCTCCATTATATAATGCAGCAATCACGATTTTCCGTGTTTCTCTTTGAGTTAGAAAGGCGACACACAGCGTTCTAACCTGTTCTTTGCCTAGTTGGCCAGATTCTCAGGAGAACAGCTTACATTTTCTTTTCAAATAAATAAATCACTTGTACATTTAATGTTAAGGGAATAAGAAATGCCTAGATTTGGAGTCATGAGACTTAGATTCTGATGTGAAATTCATCTTCTTCTAGTTAGTGAGAAAGTAAGCAAGGCATTTAAATTCCTTATTTTCTCAGCAATAAAAATGGAATACAAATTTTATAAACAAATACAAGGGACATGCAAACGCCACCCTCAAAAAGCCAGGGAGATTCTTGACTGTTACTCTGACTCACCACTTTACAGGCTCTGGCAAATTGTTCCCAAGGAAAAAAAATACCAACTTGTATTTTACACAAAGAAAGGGTAAGTTTCCTTGTGAGAACAAAGGAAATCAAATCTAGAAGTCTAGTTTTTCTAACTTCCCAATGCTGTCTATAGGCCACGTATAAGGACAAATCCCAGCATTCCAAGCTGGGGAACTACCAGGTTACTTCCTGTTGATAAACTGATCTTCACTCCATAGCCACCCAAGCTGCCACGGAAACTCAAATTCCAGCCTTCAGAGCATTTATAAATATCACTTTCAAAGCAGACTCTTACTTTGACATTTTTCTTATGCCTGAGGCACATGTCCTCCAAGAACCAAGGATAAGGATCAGGGAGAATGTTAACATCACACCATTTTCCTTTTTTCATCTTACTCCTGTACCAGAGACCATCAATGGCTTCCCGCAGATCAGAATGGTGCAGTCCAGAACTTTCTGTGATGTTCCCTATCTATGCTATCCAAAACAGTAGCCCCTAGATACACGTGGCAAATGACCACTTGAAATTTGGCTAGGATGACCAAAGAAATTTTTTCATTTTATTCTATTTTAATACAATTAAATAGCCACATGTGGCTAGTAGCTACCATATTGGACAGTGCCCTGTTTTGGTAGAAAATAAGCCCATGTTCTTCATTTTAGCATTCATATCCCATACAATTTGGCTCCAACATACTGTTCCATCCTGTTTCTACAACAGGAACCTTGACTGCTGAGTACAACTGAGAATGTCTGCTGCCACACTCCAGCTCAAAGTACTTAAGACTTCATTGCTAAGGGTACCTTCCATTCTTGTTGCTGTGTATTTGAACTGTATCCATATTTCACAACCTCTACTGCAAGCCTCATCCCTACTTCCTCTTTAAGGAAAGGGTTCATTAACCTCAGGCCTGGGCCTATGCAAAAGGGCCTATTTCTTTGGAACTACATCTGGTCTTTTGGGAGCTGTGAGATGCCTTCAGGCCTTCATAACTGGAAAGATAAATAGAGTTTATTCTTGTATTATTACTTATTACTTATTGTATTATTTTTACATTTTTAAGTATTGAAAGTAATACATGTTTCAGGATCAAGATGCTAGATTAAGCTCAAGCTACAAACATTCCCTGAGGCTCTGGAAACTTAAGATACTAAAAAAAATAAATTTTAATGTATAAAATGCCACACTTAAAATCAAGGAAGAGAAATCGCTAGACACCAGGAAAGCACAGCAGGGAGAAGGCACAAAACTCATTGTGCCAGTTTGAATAGTTGACATACAAAAGTTTGATTGGTTTCAAAGCCCAACATGGCTAGACTCAGTGTCAGAGCCCGCAGGCATGGTAGGGAGTGGGGACCAAGTTCCCAGTGTGAAGCCTGCAAGTGGAAAAATGCAAAGGAGGGAGCCTGATTTGTATAGTCAGTCAGTAGCCAGGAGACAGAATGTCAAATTGAAATATAATATACACCTGGTCAAAGATGTTCCATCCCAAAAGATTCAGGAAGAGACAGACATAAAATGCCTCATCAGTGCTTGCTTCAGCAGCACAAATACCAAAAGACACCTAATCAAATAGCTTTCATCACCATTCAAAGTCCCCAGGATAACTTTCTACCTTAGCCAATAATGTACAGGCAAGAAGGTGAAGCCATGGGAGGAAATATAGCACCGTAAAAGGCTGAATATGACCCACCAAACAGGAAAAGCCATAGTTGAGCTACTAAAGTTAATAGGGGAATCTGTATAAGGCTTAAAATAAATACTATTCTTAAAAGAATGCATTTTTAGCCCTAACAGGTTTGGCTCAGTGGATAGAACGTCGGCGTGTGGACTAAAAGGTCCCAAGTTTTATTCTGATCAAGAGCATGAACCTTGGTTGTGGGCACATGCCCAGTAGGAGGTGTGCAGGAGGCAGCTGATCGATGTTTCTCTCTCATCGATGTTTCTAACTCTCTATCCCTCTTCCTTCCTCTCTGTAAAAAATCAATAAAATATATTTTCTTAAAAAAGAATTCATATTTAAGGGGGAAAAAAAACCTCAAACAACAAAAAAAGTTTTCTCCATAATCTCAACTGTATATATAACTGCTGCTCAAATTGTGGAGTAAACTCTTCCAGACTCAGTGATGTCCTTATGCAGTGAAAGGTATTTTTACATCAACAGGAACGTGCTATACGTGCTGGCAGTAACCTGCCCTTCTCATCCCCTCCCCACTTTAAATATTACCACACTCATTTTCCCATATAAAGATTGCTATATACTGAATGTCTACATTTCCCTAAAATCCACGGTGAAACCTAACTGCCCATGTGATGGTATTAGGAGGTGAAGCCTTTGGTAGGTGCTTAGATAACAAGGGTGAGGCTCCCATGAATGGAATTTGTGCCTTTATAAAAGAGACCCCAGGCAGCTCCACATCCCTTTCCACCATGTGAGGACACAATTAGATTACAGCTATCTATTAACTAGGAAGTGGGCCCTCATCAGATATTGAAACAGGTGGCACCTTGATCTTAAAATTTCCAGCCCCCAAAATGGTGAGGAATAAAATTTTAATTGTTTAAAAGCCATCCACCCAAAACGTTTGTTACAGTACAAATTGACTCAGATAAATCCACATAGGTCTCCCTTACTTGCCAGAAGCCAATTCCAGCATGTCAGCAGGGCTGAATCATCTGGAAATGGCTGGGAGAATTTCCTCAAACACCTGAATAGCCGTAGGGAGTTTCTCCCCAATCTGACAATGGATTCTGTGTACTAAGCCCTTGCTTTTGATGTACATCTTTCCATAGGACTATTTGTGTTAATAAAAAGCAAGGGGTCCTGAAACAAGAGAGAACTTAGTTCCTTTAGCTAAGTCTTCTCTGGCTCCCCAACATGCCTTCCAAAATTATGTTTTGTCTCTGGACTCTTTAATCAATTTACATACAGTGCCTTCTCCAGATTCCCGAACCTCTTGCAGATGCTGAGAAACACACACCAGCAATGCTTCTAGATGCTGGATCAAGAACCCCACCATTACTCACCCCTATCAAGTAAAAATTATTTTCCTATGTCAGTTATTATTATTAACAGTGCTTGTCAGCAAAAAATGCCTCAATACTCATGCAGCCAACTATGCCTTTTACAAAATACTTCCAGATGCACTGTATTATTTCATCTGCTCAACCAGATGAGGGAGGCAGCTTTTATGATATACTCTCTATAAAGACTTCGAGGCTTGGAAATTCACACGACTTGTCCAACATTATGAAATTACAAATCTGAGCCTGGCAAATAAATCTTTCAGCTTTTAAGTCCAAGGTGGTCTTCACTATAGCCCATTCTCTACCATACTCAGAATCTCATGCTATGAGATTGACCACAAATGTATTTTGACTGCGCCCCAATGGGGAGGCAGTCAATATTTTCATTTATGATTACTATAATCCAGAAGCAGTGTTTGTTAAACTGAAGGGACAACGATGATTAGTGAGAGCACCACCAGTTCTTCTCTGTGGCTTGCCCATAGAACAGCAATTCTGCAGTTTCAGAGTCTCCTTAATGTATCAGGTTATTGCTTACCTTAGCCGTCTCAGCTTCTGCCTGCAGTCGCTTAGGGGTTCCTTTTTGGTCAAGCACCTTCTGGAAATGTTTGTTTTTAATGAGTTGAGACTCAACACCTTCACCTTCAATTTGCAGTTTAATGCCTTCAGCATGAGCAGGATGATCAATACCCCGTGGATTCAAACCGCAATGGAGAGCTAGGAGAGAGGGAAAAATATAACTCAGAAAACAAATCATGTGAAGAATGTGTCCAGAGCAGACAATATTTCATCTGGCCTAAGTGGGATGAAAGACAAGGCTTCAGAGAGTTGAGTAGTGGTCTGGTAACTATGGGAAGGAATTTGGTGAGGAAGGAGTATTGTTAGGTGGAAAACCCTAAAGTCAGAAGACAAAAGTGCAAATCCAGAAACCATCAGTTCCAAGTTGTTGGACCTTCAGCAAGTTACATATCATATCACACACCAGAATACCAAATCAGACAACTTAGTGAATCCCACACGTTTAATTTTTCAACCCTTGTAGGTTAGCTGATAGCTCTTCCTCTATCTGAAAAAGTACTCATTCTGCCCCCTTCTGAATCTTCTCTCTTTCAAGCATCCACTCAAGTCCACCACTCTCATGCATTCACTCAACAAATATTTATTAACAGTAGTTACTATATGTCATCCCATGATTCTGAAAACATGAATGCAGGATATATGATGGATGTTACTTTCAAAGAACTCACAATCTAAGTGAAAAAGCAGATGAAAGACAATGACCTAGTGATTTTAAAACCTGACACATTAATTTGAAAGACTACATGCAATCCTATGTTTATTACAGCATTATTTGCAATAGCCAAGATTTGGAAGCAACCCAAGTGTCCATCCATAAATGAGTGGATAAAAAATTGTGGTTCATTTACACAATAGAATACTACTCATCTGTAAAAAAGAAGGAAATCTTACTTTTCTCCACATCATGAATGGACCTGGAGAGTATTATGCTAAGTGAAGTAGGTCAGTCAGAGAAAGACAAGTATCATGTGATCTCACTCATATGTGGAATCTGATGAACAAAACGACCTAAAAAGTGAAGACAGGCTCATGGATATAGAGATCAGACTGACAGCTATCAGAGGGGGAGGGATTTAGAGATTGGGTGAGAAGGGTTAAGGGATTAACCAAAGAAAAAAAACAAGACTCACAGATATAGACAAAGTACAGTGATTGCCAGAGGGAAAGAAGGTAGCAAAGAATAAAGAGGGGGTAAGTGGTGATGAAAGGAGACTTGACATGGGGTGATGAGCACACAATTACAATATACAGATGATGTAGTATAGAATTGTACATCTGAAACCTATACAACTTTATTAACCAATGTCATCCCAATAAATTCAATAAAAATAAATACATAAATAAAACAGAGTGATAACTGCTACATGGAAGACAAAAAAAAAAAACGGAGTAGAAAAAGCAAGGGAGTCAATCCTAATGGCTTCTGATTTTATGTACCTTTCCACATTCTCTGACATCAATATCCTCACAAATCAAATGTAAAGCCCATTTCCTGGGCATATTTAGTCAATAAATTCTTACTGAGCATCTCCTATGCACGCACTATTATCAAAGAAATAGCAGAAAATGTTATAGGAGCCATACATTCTAACAAATGATACCTGTGCATGAGCTGGGATGTGGGGGGTGTGTGTGTATAGGCACATGGTTTATGTATATTTTGAGGTTTCTAGTAAGAAGTTATCTCACCTTCCTGTGTCCCCAACCTTCAAAATTAGTTAAATTCCCATCTTTACATCCTTCCCTGGGTGTCAAAGGATTTAAAACCATGACCTTAATCACCGCCCCTTTTCCTCCACTCCCTTTAGGGTTCCACTTCACTGATAAATTCCTTTTAACCAATATCTTCAGTTTTGCCCTTTCTTATCATTATCCCCTTTCAACCAACTTCTGTGATTCTAAAAATTCTTCAGTTACTCAGCTCCCCATCCAGGTCAGGGCTTCCTTTTCTCTTTACCAGGCTTCTAAATATTTTTCACCCGAGAGGTCAGAGAATTTTCCCAAAGTGAGCTAAGGTATCCTCTTCCCACCTTCCACTCCCCCTCCTTAACCCATTCCCTTCACTTTTGATAAAAATCAACCTATCAGTGACTTCAATATTCAACTCCAGCCTAGACAATCCTCTTATGAGGTTCAGGCAAAAGTAAAACTGTCACTCAGCTTCCTAATTTCAATGTATCACAGACATCTTAAAATTAACATGTTCACACCTGAACCTTGATTTTCCTATGAAAACAATGTTTTCCAGTCATCTCCAGTTACTCACACAGAAATTTAAGAGTCATTCCTGACCTCACTCTCCCCATGATTCACATCCCTTCCATTTATCAGCAGATCCCGTAAGCGCTAACCCAAATGCTGCTCAAACCCATCCACTTCTCTAGCCCAACTGCTCTTGCCCACTCACACCCTGACATCTCATTGAAAAAGTGCACAGGCCAGATCATGAGACTCTCCTGCTTCAATCTTTCTAATGGCTTTCTTTTGTACTTAGAACATTAGAAATCTTTAATATGGCCAACAAGGCCCTGCATTACCTCTCCTCTTTTTCCCTTTCCACCTTCATCTCCCACCATGGTATTCTTGGTTCACTTCACTCTGACCACACATTCCTTAAACACACCAAGTTCTTTCACATCTCCTGGATTTTGTCCAAGTTTCTTTGCCTGAAATGAGCCTCCCCCTTCTTCAACTGACTCCCACTCATCCTTCAGATTTTGGCTTAAATACTACTTCTTTGGATATGCCTCCCCATAACCCCCTTTCTCAGCCCATCCTTGCCCCCACCCTATCTAGATCATGTGCCTGGAATAAGAAGCATTTAAACTGATTGTATAATGGTCCATTTGCATATGACTTTATACCACTTAATATGAGTTATCCATATATTACGCTTTTAGTCCTTAATGTGCCTAAAACTAAGGACCAGACTATTATGTGGTACATAGTGGGCACTCAACATATATTAGTCCATGGCTCCACCCTTGGGCTTTGTGCTGGATCTCGAATAACCTTTAGGAAACACTGTGAAACATAATTATATTCATTTCACAGATAAAAATGAGGCTCCAAGACTTTCACAAAAAGTCATATAGGCGTTGGCTGAAGGTTACAACGATCAAGTATCATTTAGGATGCAGACAATTTCAAGTTTCAGATGAACAAACCCAAAATGAATTAAATAATAAGACAATTTATTAGCTTTTAAGACAGAAAGTTCAGCAATGACAAAAGCTCAAAGTTAGCTATTCACAGTTCAACAGGGTTATTGAGGACTCTGATGTACATGTTTAAATCTCTCCATTCTTGCCAACCTTCAGCTAAAGGCAATTCCTAAAACTTCACGGCTGCTACTCCACAAGACAGGAACCTAATGGATCCTGGAGACACAACACAATGCCTAATTCAGGCTGTGGTTGAAAGAGGACAAGGCCTACGAGGGCACTAGCTTCCCCAACTCCAAAGAACAGCATACTTACACTGAACACTCTATCACCTATACTAAGACTGTGATTACTAAAAAAAGGTATGCTCATGTGGGGAGACGGGGGATTAATGTGGGATGGATTTAAGCATTAATGAGGAAAAGGAAAATAAATCTTTCACTCTGGCATGACCCCTGACTTCTTCCTGTCTTGGGATTCATGGCTTAGCAATACCCTTGGGTTGCTGACAGCTTCTAGGACCTCCTGTCCTCCCTTCCCCGTCACCTCTCCACCAAGTCAGACTCTAATACATCCTTCACCTTTGCTCAGGCTGGTCCTTCCTTCTAGAAAGAGTTCTACTCCCCCTGAATCCTACTTCCTTCTTTGGGAGGCTACATGGTCAGCCCATGTGTCAGACCAGACCGCTTCTTCTAGGGGTCACTGCTCCCAGAGTGAGAAGCCCCAGGCTATGCTCCCTCCATGCACACAGCATCCCGGAGCTTGTCCTCCTGGCTGTATTGCGGATGTCTACCTAATTGATCTGTCCGCCCCGCACAGCACGACTGCAAGCTCCTCCACAGAGGCTCCATGTCTCATTCACCTCTGTGATGGCCACCCCTCAGTCCAGAGCCTGGCACATAATAGACATCTAAGAAACATTTGTTCAGCTGCTGAATGAACCAGCCGTCTCCTCTTTTTTCCCCTCACAACCATGCCTTTAAATCTGAGGGAAACTATTCCCTGCTAGTAAATACCTAGCATTCAAAAATGTAAGGTATCTATAAACATGAGGCGGAATGCGGCATTTTGACTTTCTACACACGTAGTCGCCTTCCTCACACAAATATTTTAATCCTCCATAGCTGTTCCTGCCTTACCTGCAAACCCAGGAGTTGATTTAGGTTTCTATGCTTGGGTTTGTTTATTTAAAACCATTTCTGACAGCCCTTTGCTTTGTTTTCTCTGAAATTTCATGTCCCTAATATTTATATATCAAGCAACTTTCAAATGCCCTCTTGCAAGCTGTGACTGCCATTTTTTTGCACATCATGTAAAAGGTGCCCTAGTTCGTTTTCTCTCTTCCGTCTTCATCAATGCCTCTCCTGTTTTCAATGAAGTTATTTACTCAATTTAAGAGGCTCAGCAGCTCACAGGTTGGCTGAGATACCCTCCTCCTGTTCCCTTGATCTTCCCAACCAGTCTCATGCCTTTATCTTTATTGAATAGACACTCCAAGCTGCTTGTAGTCTCTACCTAAAGTGCTATCACTCAAATGTCGATGCTGCTGATACTGAGCAATTCAAAATGAAGAGCTGAAAACCAAAACAGACTTCTTAAATATTGCTTTTACATTTAACAGGGAAATGTTTCACTGCAAATGCACATGTTTTAGCTTGTTTTGAGCTGCCATTTTGAAGGCCACCATCTCTTTTTCGTGTGTGAAAAGCCACTTTCTCAGAAATTCCAACCTTGTGCATTGCTGGTGGGAACATAAAAATTGTGCAACTGCTGCGGAAAAGCATCTGGTGACCCCTCAAAAAGTTAAACCTAGCCTGGCCATTGTGGCTTAGTGGTCGAGCGTTGATCCAGGAACCAAGAGGTCAGAGTTCAATTCTCTGTTCAGGACACATGCCCTGGGGTTGTGAGCTCAATCCACAGTGCCGGAAGTAGCCAATTAATTAATGGTGTTTCCCTCTCATCAATATTTCTATCTTTCTATCCCTCTTCCTTCCTCTCTCTCTAAAAATCAATAAAAACATTTAAAAAAAAAGTTAAATCCAGAATTTACCATTTGACCTAGCCACTCAACCAAAGAACTGAAAGAAGGGATTCAAACAGATATTTGCACACCCATATTCATAGACATTATCCTAGCTAATCAAGAGGGGATATACTAATTGACAAAAGCAGCACCTACAGCCAAAAGAAGGGAATATGCTAATTGACTGCCACACCCTCAAAGATGGCATTGCTTACAGCCACAAGAGGGCAGCACCCAGTCCCCTCAGCCCGGCCAGAGTGGCAGGCAGATGGCACAGCTGGGACCACCCCTAGGTGGGTCCAGCCGCTCCATGCGCCTGCCTGCCTCCAGAGGTGTGATGGGGGCATCACCTCCCGCCCCTGAGGGCTCCCAGATTGTGAAAGGGGCAGGCTGGGCTGAGGGACCCCCCTCTCTAATGCATGAATTTTCCTGTACCAGGACTCTAGTTCATAATAAGCCAAAAAGTGGGAATAACCCAAATGTCCATTGACAGATAAATGGGTAAAAAAAGATGATACATTCAGTGGAATATTATTCTGTTTTAAAAAGGAATGAAGGTCTGACACATGCTGAACCTTGTAGACATTACACTAAGTAAAATAAGCCAGGCACAAAAGGACAAATATATTGTATGATTCTACTTATATGAAATACTTAGACTGGCCACATTCATGGAGATAGAAGGCAAATCAGTGGTGACCGGGAGCTGGAAGAGAGCAGGATGGGGGCATATTGCTTAGTGCAGTGGTCCTGTTTAGGATGATGGAAAAAGTTCTGGAGATGGAAAGGAGTGATCCAACAATGTGAATGTGCTCAATGCCACTTAAACATGGTTAAATAGTAAATTTTATGTTATGTATAGTTTACAATAAAATAAAATAACTAAATAAAATCCCTACACCCACTCATTTCATCCCTCTACAGCCTCCATAAGGGGAAAGAGAAGTTCTAAAGGTATTTTCTTCGTTCAAAGTTTTGAGAGTTTATTGATAATCCACTGTGATTTTCAGTTAGAACTTTTTTTTTTGAAAATGATAGTAATGACAGCTCAATAGAGTCATTTAGATTATCCCCAGGAAGGGCATGTTCTCACAACAAGTCTCCTGGGCAGAGAGCATCTTCAACTGCTGGAAGTGAGCCTGGTCCTCTTGGACCTGAACCTGACCTCACAGGAATCCCATTCTCACGTGCCTTACTTAGGTCACAGGTACAGACTATCCCGAAGTTCCAGGCCTCATTTAGCCTTTTCAGGATGATGTGAGAAGAGAAATAAGATGTGATGGTGTTGCTGCAACCATTTGCAGGAAAATTAGTTTCTTATTTGCCAAGAAGTCACCCAGTTTCCCGTGACTTTTGATTCCCATCCACACACACACTCCACCCTCCCTGGAGTGCAACAAGGGATGGAGCTTCATTCAAGTTGAAGGCCCCTTTATCCTGAGCTTTTCTTCAAATACTCCTACCGGCCTGGAGGCTGCATGGGTCCCTGCACTGAGGGCTTTGACCAACACACAGAAATTGCTCCCAGCTCCTGAGATGTTCTGTGCTTCTCTGCTTCGCCAGAACTCATCTTTGTACAGAATATACATTTCCCTGTTTTTTGTGGATAAGTTTTCAGGAAATAGCAAAGGCTCTCTCATTTCCACTATGGAGCTTTAACTGATTTTGCACTCATTATATTCCTTTTAGCAATGTTGACAATTATTCCTTTTTCTTACTAGAAGATATGTTTTGTGTGTGTGTGTGTGTGTGTGTGTGTGTGTGTGTGTGTGTGTATACCATGCACTTCAAATACTTACAAACATATCTGCCTAGCCTATGGCTGGGAATCTTCTGAACCTAGTGACTACTTATGACTAAGCTTTACAAACCCAGCCTCTAGCCAGGTGACTAACCTCCAGCAGGTGCTCAGTCACTGCTTACAGAATGGGTTCAAGTATGTTGGAAAGACCCTGCTTCAGTCCTACTCACTGCCATTTCCTTCTTATGAGAAATGCACATCTCTTTTTCAAAAGGGCAACTTAAAGTTGCTTCCCACATAATTGTGTGATTCACCAAAAACATGTTAAATCACAGAACCATAGACCTGTCCTGAAACCGATTTACCTGACTGCTTTCTGCTGAGCAGATGGTCCTATGCAGCTATGTGCCCGCAACAACTAAACAGTTGTACATATTAGGCACCCAATAAATCTTACTAAATGAAATAATGCCCTTAGGAACACATACATTCCAATCCCATTATTAGTATTAGAACAGAGGTACACTGTTTACAGTTTCATGGGTATGTCCTGCTTCTAGCTAGAGATAAAATTCTTATCCCATGTTGCACACATCTCTCATATAAAATTATACCCTTAACAGACATTCTCCAAATATGGGTTTAATTAATGGCGGTGACTTACTCTATTCAATTGGATTTGAATGCCAATGAAAAGAAATACATGAATGTGAAGAGTTGGACTCCAAAATAGTATACTCTATCATCCTCACCAGTTTGCCAGATGGCATCCCTGATGACCATTGTGTGGGCACTGAATGACTCTGTCCCGGCCAGATGTTCAGACCACATGCATGTGTGTCAGAACACTGCATTTCTGTGCCACGTGAAGCACACTCACTCTGCCTGGTGTTTACAGAGACAATTTTATCTTTGTCACAGTTTTCTATCAGAGCTCCTCATTCCCCAAAGACTGCTTAAAAATAATCACTACAGCTGATACCCTTCCTGCCCATGGTGTCTGGACTAGATAATCTAAGTATAGCAGAAAATAATGCTGAACTTTCCTATTTCATTCAACCTCAGGGGAGTGGGGGAAAGGCTCTCCCTAAGGCACACACACATTCATGAAGAGAATACGAAAGTGGATATATTTAGAGTTTCTATGAAATTTTAGATGGGATTCAGGTGTCAGGTAAGTGAACTACACAGGTGACTTTAAGACATTTTTAACTATAATACTATATGAACCACATTCCACTGTGAACCAGTGCCCTCAAACGTCTATATCTATGCATATTGTATATGAATTGGAGACTTTATAGAACAACATTTTCCTTTACTATAGTTGATCTACTCTAAGTTTTTGTATAGCCTTTATTTCTTTAATATAGTGTAGTACCTCTTCTATGCTTCTGAGAAATTAATAGACATACTCTTCTTAATTTACCCTACTGAGGACAAATAAAAATGCTGGACATTATACAAAAATGATTTTGAAAGGTAGAAGAAGGAAGACATCTAGGGAGGTTGGAAGTCAAGGAATGATATGATGGTAAATTCCTTGAGCTTTCTTTGTTGCCTCTTCTATTCTAGGCTTGGAGCTGAAATAGCCCACAACCTAGAAATGCCACAGGGCACAGAACAGAAACAAGCCAACAAAAGCCTGCCTTCTCTAGCCAAAGGACCATGACAGGGGCAGCCCATAGGGGCAGCCCGGCAAGGTAAAGTTTAGGCAAAAACTGTTCTGCTCAAACATCACAGAAAAGAGTATGACCCAACCACTGAGTGAAGGATGAGTAGAAAGCCTAGACTTCTACTCTCTCCAAGCTATCAAGACCTTCAGACTCCTTAGGGGATGACTGTCATAGAAGGCCACATCAGGAGATTTTTATCTCTGTCCTCTGGTTAATAAGGCCACCTGTTCACCCCTGCCATGTCAGCTGAGGTAATTCATGGAGACAGGGCTTCTTCCTTCCCGAGGTGGTGTCAGAGGAACCTGATAACTTTCTCCATCACCAAGTGATAAGTAAGAGACCCCCCTCCTCCCAGGTACCAACTGAGGCAGAATGGGACACCTGCATTTCTAACTCCATTGAGCAAGAGTGGCATTAAAGAAAGCCAAGCCAGTGAAAAGTGAAGTTTAAAGATCCAGAAATTTGTGACATGAAATAAAAATATCTAAATTTTAATTTAAAAATCACTCATAATGAAGAACCGGAGGATCTCAAATGGAATGAGAAAAGGCAATCAATAAATGGCAGCACCAAGATGATAGAGGAGACAGACTTATCTGACTAAGGATTTATAGCAGTCATAGTAAAACAGCAGTTACAACTGATATGAGTTTTTTTTAAAAAAAGAAAACTTCAGCCAAGAAATACAAAGTCTCACCAAAGAAATAGCAGAACCAAATGGAAATGTTAGAAGTAAAAAAAAAAAATACAGTAACTGAAAAATATAATAAGTGAAATAAAAAGCTCTGTGGATGGCTCAACAACAGAATGGAAGAGATAAAGGAAAGGGTAAAGGGAACTTTCTTGGAAATGGATATACTCCACATCTTGCTTTGGTTATAGAATACTGTCAGGTATCAAGCCTCAATAAACTGAACACTTGAAATACATTCTTTCCATTGTGTAGAAAATAATTTTAAAATGAAACAAAAATAATTAAATAGAAATACCAGATATGCTTCCATTACTTTTAGAAAGAGTTTATGAGTGATTTTTAAATGATGTGTTTTTATCCACTTTCCTCTCCCCCATGCAAGAAACAACGACACTGCAATTCAATTCCAAGCTCTATCACTTTCCTGCTGAGTGTACTTATACATGGGCAATGGTACCACCATTTTTTCCATAAAATGGAAATACTAATAACACATTATTAATCCTCACATTTTTTATTGTGTTGATAAAGTAAGATAGCACATAAAATTACCTGATAGCACCTGTTTAATGAACATCAATCTTCCATTTTATCCTCTTGCCCTCTTCCGTCATAATGGAGGAATAATTGGCATCAATTTAAAATTTTTATGTTAATCCTCACCTGAGATATTCTTCCATTGACTTTTAGAGAGTGGAAGGTAATGAGAGAGAGAGAGAGAGAGAGAGAGAGAGAGAGAGAGAGAGAGAGAGAACGAACAATGATGTGAGAGAGACACATCAATTGGATGCCTTCTGCACGCACCCCAACCAGGGCCAGGGAATGAGCCTGCAACTGAGATATGTGCCCTTGGTCAGAATTGAACCTGAGGTCCTTCAGCCAATGGGCCAATCAATGCTCTATCCACTGAGTCAAACCAGCTAGGGCAATTTTTAAAATTTTTTAAACAAAATTGTAGCCATGTAATTTATTTTATTGGCATTTATTTTATGCTGGATTTACTGGTACTCCTGGGCCATACGTTTCTGTTTCTTCACTTTCTTTTGGGATATCCTTTTTCCGAGCAACCTCCTCTGTGACTTAGAAATGATCTGCTCTTTTTCAGTAAGATCATCTCCATGTGTCAAGGACAGTTCACGTTTGGGTTAATCTACCCGTGAGCTCTACTCAATAACCAGAGAATCTATGTCTAAACCCTTAACTTCAGCACTATTCTCTGCATTTTTGAGCTGGTGCAGCAAAAATTCAGCACTTGTTTTGAGCAACTGACCCTCTGTCTAGCCCCACTCGTTAGCCTGGGCACACCTACCGACTCTATGATTGTAATGACGGAATGGCACTCACTGCTTCTGTGAAGTGACATCCTTCACAAGCTTGGTGGCTTTTGGGATATGCACACCCCGGATGGCCTGGACGGTTTCACAAGTGTTCTTAAAGTGAACAAGAAGATGTGAACCTCTTGATTTGCATAATTCTGTGGGTTTTTCTGGGTCAAGTGACGAGCGACCCATTTTGAGAGGTCACCTCAGGCCGCTACGGGAAGAGTAGCCATGTAGTTTTTAAGGACAAGCACAGACTTGAAAAGGGTCAAGTGTCAATCCCAGTGAGGAGGGCAAATTAAGGTAAAATTCAGTATAAATGGGTAAAAATAAATAAAGCAAGAGAAGAAAAGAATAGCTTTACAGTTATACAAACAACCTTGGTGAGAATTGAGGAATGAGGTTAAAAAAAGAAAGATAAAAGCAAGTGCCTGCCCCTTGTAACATACTCGTTACCAACTGCATTTTTGTTATTTGTGAAATCAGAAAATGAAACCAACCTAACTCTGTTTAGAAAGACTGGACATATTACAACCTGGTATTTCAGGAGGGGAGGAGGAAGTACAAAACTAACACGTGGGGAAGCCTCTTCATCCGCTATCACTATGGTATTAGATATTAGAAGGAGGAAAAGATTTAGAGATGCTAAGCAACTTGTAAAGGCCATCATAATGAGGAAATGAAAACAAGAGCTGTTTCACCTCACATTCCATGTTGTTCCCACTAAAACAAGCTATACTAGGGAATACAATTTTCCCCTCTAAATCATGGGCTTTGGATTTAACAAATCTGGCTCTACCCCCACCTAGCTGTGTGGCATCAGTGACTTAGCTTTAAGTTAGGGTTGTCTTACCTATAAAACTAGAACAACCACCACTTTTTAAAATAAAGCTTCAGAAGAAACCAATGAAAATATACTTAAAGTGCTTTATCAATGCCTGGCACTGATTCAGTGCTCAACAAATGGCACCCATAGCTAGAGGCATTTCTTTCTTGGTTCTTGTTAATATCATCTTAATGACACTGATTTATTCAAAGGCAAACACCTGGACCCTTGAAATGCACATTTAGCTCCACTAAAAAAAAGCAAGAGGTGACTGGTCAGGCTGGGTAGGAAAAGGGGAGGGGACAAAGGGTCAGATAAAGGCATCAGAGAAAAACTGAGAAGCTTAAAATTCTCTTGAAAGGGGTATCCTGGCAACTGAGGGAAAAAGAATACTATTTCAGCCAAAAACATTAAGTTATCTGTCAAATCATAGAAACATGAGAAAGTCTTGATAGTTCTGGTTTGACTTGATGAATGTTAGTGTTCCCTTTCTGTGTGTGTGTGTGTGTGTGTGTGTACACGAGCATGCACAAAGCCCATCTTAGTGGGCAATTTCATTTGCTCACTCTCTATCCACAGTAAATGCTCCTCAGACTAAAGGAACATTCAACTTTAACACACCCCATTCCTTGCTTCACTTGATCTTCACAAATGAATATGTAAGCATATAAACCAAAGGTCACATCTAAAAGAGTTATAATGTAATGGAGGAAATATAACTTAATTTATGGACAAAAAAATAGCTCAAAGTTCAATGGAGCCATTGATTAGTATATAACTTGCTAAAGATTCCTTAATGAGAAAACAAGTGGTCCTTCTAAAATTTCCAAATTTACTAAGAAAACTGATAAGATGCCATCCAAGTTGACATCCTAGATTGCAGGTCAATACTCCTGAGTGCACCTTGGTCATATTTTTGAAGCCACATTGTCCAATGCAGGAGCCAAAAAACACACACCTGGCTATTTAAAAATACAATTGGAAATTTAGTTCCTCAGTCCACCAGCCACATTTCAATGGCTCAACAGCCACATGTAGCCATGACTACCCCGCTGTCAATGCAGATGACTGGAGACATTTCCATCATCCCCGAAAGATCTACTGGATGGAACCAATTTGAAAAATCAGGCTTTCTTCCCAATAAATGTTACTTGAAAAAAGAAGAGAAAGTAATAATTTGACATCAGAAATTATTTTTTTTCTATATTCACTTAATTGGTTTTAGTGATCTAAATAACCATTATCTGCTTTTTAGGTATAAGAAGAAAAATTAAATGCAATATTATAATTACGGATTTTCTAACATGTTTGCTCTTTGGAAATAAAAAGCTCTTGGAACATGTCTAGCTCTGACTTTCATACACATTTCAGCAAGAACTTTCCTGCTTAGTTATTTTAGACAACTTTTAGATCTTGGAATAATCTATCTCTCAGCGTGGTAGCTTCTGTGCCACAAATCAGTTTGTTTTCTGCTATAAGCTTTGGGAGACCCCCAAGTTATCTATCTCTGACGGAGATCGAGATCAAGTGAGAGTCAGAGATAAGTCAGCTCTGGCAAAGCTTGCCGTCCACCAAAATAGTGGCTCCCAAATGTCTGCCCAGAACTGAGACATGTGATGAAAATTGCAGTGGTCCTCAGCAAGATGGAAAAAACAGCCTTGCGCATTTCCCATTGGCTATATGTTTTTTTTTATTTTGTCATTCCTGGATTTTTTTATGTTAACTGCCTATCTTTTATCAAATTACATAACATATGGTGAGGTTATGTATCTATGCACATGAGTTTTAATGTTAGCAAAATAAAAGTTATAGAAACTGAAGTGTCCCCAGTTTTAAAAAATTACTTGCCTATAAAAGCACAAGATTCGAGCAGAACTTCTATGCTACGGACCCAAAATAAGCAAGCCAATAATTATCTGCAGATAATATGAGGGTAAGAAAGGGGGGAAATAAGAGCTACAGAGCAAGTAATGATGAGAGGATCCAAAAACTGAACGAGTAAATGATTACTCCAAGCCACACACACACACACACACACACACACCTATATATACATCAGGCAAGATAGAAACCTGGCATTTCAAATAGGTTTTGAAGAAGTCAGACCAGGTTTGCACTTATACTTCAGGGGTAAGTGTCTAAGCAAAAGGACAAATTTAAAAGAAGGTGCAGATTAGGAAAGTTTAGAGTATTTACAAGGAAGAGCAAATCATTTGGAATTTAAAGCACAGGAAAAAAATGAAGGGAATGAGACAGGAAGATAATCTAGGAGCAGATTACAGTGAATGTGGAGGACTTGGGGGGCTAGGATAAGAAATTTGGATTTTTTTTTCATTAAACAATTGGAAAGTCAATGAATGTTTCAAGCATGGGGAAATTTAGCCAGTGTTTTGACTCAGTAACATGGATAAACACATAATGACAATAACCATCTGGTAATATGTGAGCATCCTTCAAGATTCAATTTAAATCTCATTAAAAACCTTCTCCTTTATTACAATATATACCTAGCTTCCTTAATCTGAACTCCCAAAGCACTTATCTGCACTAAATATGGCAGCACATTATCAGTTCATTAAGTCACCACAAAATTAGGCACCAAATAAAATCATATTATTGTAGCCCAAACCCGTTTGGCTCAGTGGACAGAGCATCAGCCTGCAGACTGAAAGGTCCCAAGTTCGATTCCGGTCAAGGGCATGTACCTTGGTTGCAGGCACATCCCTAGTAGGGGGTGTGCAGGAGGCAGCTGATCGATGTCTCTCTCTCATCGATGTTTCTAACTCTCTATCCCTCTCCTTTCCTCTTTGTAAAAAATCAATAAAATATATATATTTTTAAAAATCATATTATTGTAGTTAATTATCAACATCACTTCTTATGTCCCTTTAATCACTGGGCCCATAACAGGAGCCAAATAATGACAAGCTAATTCATGTTCCATAGCCCTTTTGATCTCACCTATAAGTCCTACATCTCAGGGATGATGGACATGCAGGGGTACCCTGTGAACATCTAAATCACACATACACACACACACACACACACACACACACACACACAGCCCTAAGAGCCAACTAAAGAAACAACTACAGCAAATGGCAGTGTGTGTGATCACATATTAGAGAGAGGATTTATATTCCTACTTAGCTTTTCAAATCAAATTATGCTTCTAAAATATTTTAACAGTTTCTTCACTGTTCTGGATCATCTTGGCTGGTATACAAAAACCAAAACAACTCTAAAAAGTACACTCTGAAAGATTGGCAATTCATTTTATGGTGTTATAAATTATTTCTAAAGATGCTTCTAGTCAGTTCTCAATATGACAACCATTAAAGCACTATAAACACCAACTGTTAGCATCTAAATCTATTCTTACGATTAGGGAGAAAGGTGTAAAATCAAGCTCATAAAGCTCAGATCAGAGAAAGTCTGTCTGTAATACCTCCTTGGCCACTGATAGCAACAGCCATGAGGTAGATGGTATCACTCTAGTTTCCAAATTTCAGCTGAATCCTCAAGCTTTGACCTCCATCTTCAACCAGCCCTCTTGCTCCTTCCACAAGTCTATTTACAAGCTCAAATGTTGCCCTTTATAATAATCCTCCCCAAACTCCGTCATTCACTTATTAACAAACCACTCCCTTCTTTTCCCTTCCTTATAGTAAGACTGTTAAAAGTACATTGTTGTCTATAATTTGGGCAGATCTATATGGACACTATTCTAAGCAATTTAGATAGAACCAAATGACTGTTGGAAAATACTAGTCACTCCCTCCCCTAGGAGCATAGTGTGTGCCCCTATACAGTGACTCTGGCCTTGGCAATGTGAGTTAATCTGGCCAGTGGATATGAGTGGACAAGATGTGAGCTGAAGTGTTAAATGTGTGTATACAGTTTGGTTTGGTCTCTCATGCACTTGTAGTCACCAGGGAAATGCTGCTGTCCCTTCAACCTGTACCTCAGAATGAGATACACAAAGCAAAAATACCCCAACCCAAAGTCTAGAACCAAGATGAGCCTCTCCAGGCAGAGAGGTGGAGAGAACTGGACACTGTGCCAGGTATCAGACCCACAGGAACTTGTAAGCTATGGGAGAATTTTGCTCTTTGTCCTAAGGACATAGGAGACCTTTAGGATGAAGCTTCTAGGGAAAGTCCTCTCCATTCTATTCAGATGCTGTTTGGCGTCCATGATCCTTTAGAGGTTCACATACTAGGATACAATTATTGTTTATGCTTTATCACATCATCAATGCTGACTTCTCCCCCAATAATGCTTCTTCTAATTCAGGCTAAAGACAAAAGTGACTAAACTCTGGTCATGTCCAAGAAAAGTGAGAGGAACAGATGTTGGAATCAATAGGTCTTACTTCTCTGAATACATGTCCAAGCACTTCAGAGATAGGATAAGAGAAAGACCCACAGCTAGGGGAGCCGTCCACCATGCCTGGCTCAGAGCAGACTCTAAAGTCTTGCTCTTTAGGCAGAACTGAATCTGGGAAGCAGCTGGTATGAGAGGAGGTGGCTCTGCCATCTGATACTAAAATAAACCAGAGAGTAATAGGCATTTCATCAGCCATAATCCCTCTGCCTCCATCTGCATGGCTGACTCCTTCTTATTCAAGCCTTCACTTAAACATCTCCTCAGTGGGGACATTCCTGACCACATAATCTAAGTAGCTTTCCAGGCAAACAACATCCCATCATTCCATTTTAATTCTCTTCATGGTACTTGGTACGCTCATACTTGAATGGCATATGTGTTTACTGTCTATCTCCTCTGACAAAAACTGTAAGTCATGAGAGGGAGGAGTCTTGCCTGAGTTGTTCATTGTCATAACTGAAGCACGGTTGTTCATTGTTATAACTAGCACCCTGGCAGCAGCACTTGGGAAATAATTCTTCAACACCTGAATGAACAAAGGAGAATGGGATGCTCTCTTCTTTTAGACATATCCTTCTTTCTGGTATGTTTTCTTCTGTTTCCAATGCTCCTGTTTAATAAGTATCTGCAAAGTCTGTTCAGTGTACACAAAGTTTAATTTGTGTGTATCTACATTTTTCTGGATAAAGAATCCTAATTTTCTCCTGGCTGGTATGGCTTGTTACCCAGTACAGAGGCATGGAGGCAGCCAATCAACAATTCTTTCTTATCATTGATGTTTCTCTCTCCCCCTCTCTGAAATCAATAAAAATATATTTTAACAAAGAATGTTAACTGTCATCAGAGAACCAAAGAATCCATATATATTAGGAACTAAATTGTGTCTCCGCAGCCAAAACCGGTTTGGCTCAGTGGATGGAGCGTCGGCCTGTGGACTGAAAGGTCCCAGGTTCGATTCCAGTGGGGGCATGTGCCTTGGTTGTGGGCACGTCTCCAGTGTGGGGCGTGCAGGAGGTAGCTAATGGATGTCTCTCTCTCATCGATGTTTCTAATTCTCTATCCCTCTCCCTTCCTCTCTGTAAAAAAATCAATAAAATATATTAAAAATTAATAAATAAATAAATAAATAAATAAATAAATTGTGTCTCCGCAAATTCATATGTTGAAGTCTCAGTCCCCAACATGACTATATTTGGAGATAGGGCTTTTCAATAGATAAAGTTAAATGAAGCCATAAGGTTGGGTCCTAGTTCAATATGATTGGTGTCCTTATGAAAAGAGGAACAGACAGTTGGTAAGTGTATGCACAGAAAAAATATAATCTACCATCCTAGGAGAAACCAAATCTGTCAACACCTTAATCTTAGACTTCTAGCCTCCAAAACACTGAGAAAATAAAGTTATGTTGTTTAAGTCATCCAGTCTATGTTACTTTGTGATGGCAGCCCAAGGAATCTACAATAAAAGAGAAACATGCAAATTAACTGTACCTCTGCTATGCCCACAATCCACTAGCCAATCAGGAATGAGTATGCAAATTAACTTTACCAAGTTGGCAATGGCCTCAGAGCTGGAGGAAGAAGAGGCTTGGGTTTCAATGGAGAAAGCCAAGCTTCCCGCTTGCCCTGCCTGACCCTGACCTCAGCTCAAGGCTACAAAGTTTCAATTATAGAAGATAAATAAATCCCAGAAACTTGCTTCCATCCGGCCCTGGACTCCACTAAGGAGATGCTGGGGAAAAAAAAAAAGGAGGGGTT